>CAUYSK010047298.1:0-28329 GCA_963575035.1 Avahi laniger | reverse complement strand
TTGAGCCTAAGAGTTTGAGGTTGCAGTGAGTTATGATGATGCCACTGTACTCTAGCCTAGGCAACAGAGCAAGATCTTGTCTCGAAAAACAAACAAACAAACAAACTAAAACATACACATACAAAAAAAAGAAATTCAAGTAAAATGTATTCAATATATAAAGAAATAAAATTCTTTAAGATCTTTGAGTATTCTGAGTTAAAATGAATACAAGGTACTTTCCCCTATTGGACAGATATGGATATACATGTATATATGTATATAAACAGGAATTATTAAACAGGAATGTATAAGACAAATGTATATAACAGATAAAAATATATGATCCATGTTTATACATATATAGAAATGTATCTATAAATGTGCAAGATGTGTGCTTACATGTAAAATGTGTAATATGTATATCTGCACAATTATTTGATGCTGAATTCTAACACCTACAGTAATACATCACTCAATAGCAGATAATCACATTCACAACATAAATACAAGCTGAGATAAGCAAGTAAGATATTTTTCTAAAATAATTCATAAAAACATAAAATGATTTCAAAGAATTCTGGCTCAAACAAAAAATTCTGAAAACTGGAAGATAAACATTTCAATAGACTTTTATAAATTCACAAATTATCTAACTACATGAGCTTTTTCTGCTATACAAACCAAAGCATACTTATCTAATTTTTTGTAGCCTAAAACTGTTAATCAAAAGACAAGTAAAATATTTCCCTGTTCAATCTCTAAGTAACACAGTTGAAGGGAATCTTTAAAGCAGTATTTGATGTGCAGAAATAGAAGAAATTAATTACCCCAACAGATTAGAAAGTGTTCCAAACTTGAAAGTATTAACAAGGGACTAGAGATATCTGCTTTAATATTAACATAAGGGTGGCAGAATTAGTCTATAATGTCCAAACCCAGTTTAAAGACCCATTAAAGCCAGATAATTTTGTTTCCAAAATAAGTATTTTATTTATATTTTTCTAATTTACGAAAAATAAGTGACACAGTGACGTCAGCAAGATGGCAGAACAGGAAAGCCCCAGATCCTCTTCTCCATGAACACACTGATTCAACAACAGATACAAATTCCCTTTGTGAGAAATCCTGAAATTAGATGAGGGCTTCTGCACCCTGGGCAAGCACATAACCAGCCACACTGAAGCTGGTAGGACTACTGGAGACACCCTCTTACTAAATCTGTACCCCTAGATAGGTACCATTATGATTAGAAGGAAACCTACAGCTCCCAGCTACTCTTGACAAAGGAAGAAGTTCGCCGGTATGTCCAACATTCCAACTCTTAAAAAGGTCCTGCCTGAGGGGTTGGCTTCTGTCTTGCCAGCTTTATAACATTGATGGAACCTAGAACACTCTAGACATCTAGAAGCCAGTAATAGCAGAGACAACAGTTTGAACAAGAACATAAGCAATTGCTCCTCCTCAAGGGTCAGGGCAGAGCAAATGTTTAACCCCAGGATGCCAGCTTCTCCCTGCGGAGGGAAACAGGTGGACCACATGTCCAACATTCTAACATTTCTGGGGGCTGCCCAAGGGACTGGCTTCTATCTCATCTGTCTTGGAACACTGATGGCACCCAGCATACTCTAGATTCCTAGAAGCTGCTAAGAACAAAGATGGTGGTTTAGACTAGCAGGAATGTTTGAGAGGCTGCCAGAATCTCTGCTGGGCTGATTGGTGAGGGTCTTCCCTGGTTTAAGGCCAGTCTGTAAAAACTGGGAGAGGTGGCTATTTTTTTCCTAACATGTAGATACCAACAAAAAGAGTCAAAGAAAATGAAGAAACAAGGAATTATGTACCAAAGGAACAAGATAAATCTTCAGAAATCAATCCTAATGAAAAGGAAATGTATGATTTATCTAACAAGAGAATTCAAAACAACCATCATAAAGATGCTCAATGAGGTCAGAAGAACAATGCATAAACAAAGTGAGAATTTCAACAAAGAGATAGAAAATGTAGAAAAGTACCAAATGGAAATCCTGGAGCACACTCCTGAACAGCCAGTGAGTCAAAGAAGAAACCAAAAGGAAAATTAGAAAATATCTTGAGATAAATGTAAATAAAAACACAACCTAACAAAATCTATGGCATACAGTAAAAATAGTTCTAAGAGGATAATTTATAGTGATAATGTATTTGAAAAAAAAATTTTTAAATAAACAACCTAACTTTATACCTCAAGGAACTAGAAGAACAACAAACTAAGCCCAAAGTTAACAGATGGAAGGAAATAATATAAGCAAGAAATAAAGGAAATAAACAATAGAATAGAAAAAATCAATAAAAGAGCTTTTTTTGTAAAGATAAACAAAATTGACAAACCTTTAGCTAGAGTAACAGAAAAAAAAAAAGACACAATAGCCAAGATGTAGAAATAAGCTAAATGTTCATGATGAATGAATGAGTAAAATGTGGTATAAACATATGACAAAATATTATTCAGCCCTAGGAAAAAAAGGAAATTCCACATTATGCAACAACATGGATGAACCGTGAGGACATTAGACTAAGTGAAAGACTCAGTCGCAGAAGGACAAATACTGCATGATTACACGTATGTGTGGTATGTATCTCAAGTAGTCAAACTTGTAGAAGCAGAGAATAGTGTTTGCCAGGGGCTTGGATTAGGAGGAAATGGGGAGTTGTTATTCAATGGATATAAAGTCTCGGTTATGCAAAATGAATAAGTTCTGGAGATCTGCTGTACAACACTGAGCTTATAGTTAAAAATATGGCATTGTATACTTAAAAATGTAGATCTCATGTTAAATGTTCTTAGCTCTCCCCCAAAAAGAGAAAAAAGACAAAGTAACAATTATAGACTAAAATACAAACATTTTTAAAATAAATATTCAGCTCATCACAAGCCTAACTCATTTGCCTCAATAAAAATTACGGTAAACTATGGACCTTGTATTTAAGAAGCATCAGGAAGTACATACAGAAAGAAAAGATGAGACTCTAGATGACCTTTCCTTCTTAAAACAGAATAATGACAGCAGCTGGCCAGAGAAACATAAGAAAATATGTGTCAGTGAAATACACTGGTCCTAGAATACTTCTTGAGTCAGTAAACTGAGATAATGGAAAGACAGGTTTTAGAACCAGAAATATTTGGGTTTGAAATACCAGTTATTCATTTTCTTTAACAATCACTTGCATGACACCATGTGCCAGGCACTGTTCTCAGTGTATTACAAACGTGAATTCACTATATTAATTCTTGCAAAGCATCCAGTCTGGAACCCAGAACATAGTGGACACTATTTCAACTCTTCCTTTTCACTGATGAGCAAACAGAGGCCTCTGGTAATTGCAAGATGCTACCTATGGTCGTAAGCGATGATGTCATGAATTTAAAAATAAAGAAGTTTCTAGTGTAATCCAGACTACAATATGAATACGCATGAATATGCTCTAAGGGATATAAATTAATGGACAAAGAATTTGCTGCTATTCAATTAGAACCTCAGTGGGATATTATTAATAATAAAGAATCAGCAGTATAAGAACTGTTCTTATAATTTTAACATCTCCCAATGCCAAAACAATACTAGAGAAAAACATATAAATATATCTAGACCAAATGGAAAGCCTACCTGTAACCCTACCAGTACCCAAAATTTTCATTAGAAATACAAAGATGAAAAGTGTCTCTGAACTTTGCTGTTTGTATTCACCAGACTCTCCAACGAACTGTCAGCCGTCACACCCGCCAAGAGATAAATCCCGACACTGAATGAATCTGAATCTTTTTCTAGAATGCCACTGATATCCTACACTTGTCCCAGTCTTTCTGGCATACCATCCTGTATTCCACATAGACATGTGTTAGGTAAAATAATCATCTGAAATCATACTACAAAGGACTGTGGCAGAAGGTAGCTGGACTCCTAGAGCCAGAAAAATACACTAAGGTTATTATAGGATGAGATTTAAAGGGACCAAAACAGATATAAAAATGATCGATATTTTAGGGGCAGTACTGCAGAAACCCAAAACTGTTTCCAGGAAGTTAAAATATATAGGAAATTCCATTTCAGAAATGAATGTACCTCTGTCTTGGGAGGGAAATATCTTACTATCTGTGAGGCCTTTGTCAAGTTACTTAACTTCACTATGCCTCAGTTTTACGTATACCTAACAGGATTGTTATGAAAATTTAAAAAATTAACACATGTAACACACTCAGAATAGTGCCCAAGATATGAAACTTTTCTTTTTTTTTTTTTTTTTTTTTTAAGAGAGACAGGGTCTCACTCTGTCTCCCAGGCTGGAACTCTTGGGTTCAAGAGATCCTCCTGCCTCAGCCTCCCAAGTAGCGGGGACTACAGGTGTGTATCACCACACCTGGTTAAATTTTTTTTTTTTTTGGTAGAGATGGGGTCTATGTTGCCCAGGATGAAAAAAATGTCATCTATTATCATGACCATTGTCAATATCATCATCAGTGTTATCCACATTACCATCATCACTGTCATCACCACCTACCAGGAAACTACTTCATTTCAGTCTCGCACACTTTCATAGACTTGTCATTTTCCAATACGGCTGATGGCACCACTTGTTAAAGCTCATTTTATTTTGTAACCCACTTCTCTAAACAACATTTTTTCCAGTCAACAATTTAACTGTTTTCCAAATGAATGCAACATAGTCTCAAGACAGTTTCAGCTAAGCCATTCTCAGTATTTGCCAATCCTTGTCATTAAAAAAGAAAACTTGATTTATCAAAAATATTTTGTGTCTCAACACAAAGGAGAAATGGGAGACTTACATTATTTTGTAGTTTCACTTAATTTTTAAAGTTTTTTTGGCCCATCTTTTGATTGTCAGCATGTCATTCGCCAATCAATAAAATAAATTTTTAAGTAAATGTTCACGAGTATATTTTTTCTCTATCTTATATGAAGTTTTGTCATAAGACAACACTCAGAACTCAAATCACGACAACTAAAAATTAAATATACAAAATCCTGTCTCATTTCTCTGGGTGATAAAATTATTAAAGGTTCAAAGTAAGATGTTAGGCATAATATATGCATTGTGAAAGTTACTTTATAACACACCTATTAAAAGAGATGTTTCATTTATCATTTTTCTTTCTTAAATGAATCATTAAGCGAAGAACCTAAGACAGTAACCCAAAGAAAACACAAAGACAGTCAGCTGTCTCTGATGAAGGCTCAGAATACTAACCTGGAAAATAAGAACCAAGGGTCTTCCTACTAACTAGGTTTAGGTTATTAGACAAATCACTTCACCTCTTTGGACTCTAGTTTCCTTATCTGTAAAATGAGAAGGTGGATTAAATTAGCTCTAATTTTCCTTACTGCTCCAAAAGTTGATGATTCTATAATGAACTATTTTGATATAAACTTTCAAATTTTAAATTTTCTCTTATTTCTGTAATAAAGGTAGATTTTACTTATTACCTAATTCCCTCACTAGATGGTGCTATTGGCATAGTTATTTCACATTACTTAATACTTGAAGAAACCAGCAGCCAGTGTTTCCCAAAAGGGGGACTCAAAGGCTTTGGGAGCTGATGATTTCTCCCTGTGAGGGCTCTCCAAGCCACTACGGGTATTTATCATCCCTAGTCCTTGTCTGCTGAACACCAATAATTCACTCCCCATCTCCCCAATCACTGTGACAATCAAAAACAATAGGAGGCTGCCCCCAGTTTAGAACCACTAAAAAAAAATAAGTTTTCTTTTTTCAAATTTAAGAAACAAATACTCAAGAATAAAAACAGATCGTTTACGTACTTGTGAAATCAAGAAAACAAAAGTCACTTCTATAAATGATTACAGTGTCAAAATTTCTTTACACTGACAAATAAATATGTATACCCAACAAAATCAAATATGTAACAGGACATCTTTTTGTCAGCTGATAACTGGACAGCTAGTTATTCTATATCTCATTCATACCTCGGTTCTACTGGTTATTACTAATTCTATATTAATCACTCTGATAATTTACATAATGATAAAATACCTTCAAAATGAAAAATTAAAACTCCCATAAAAATATAAATATATAAAATAAACTCACTCATAGCCAATAGCAGAGTAGAAGAGAGAACCCTAGGGAAGGTGAGCTGCCTATTCTGAAAGTAACTTCATTTTAGTGACTTTCCCATATTCTGTTTGGCTCTTGATCTTGACAGCACATGACCAACAGACCCATCTCTCTGGAACAGTTCCCACTAGCCAAGATCACAAGACTGACATAAAATCAGAATGCCAACTTCTTAATTTACAGAGATGATGACAGCTGCTCAAACCAGCAATAGTGCAGTTATCTGTGTCTTTGTGGTCAGCACTTTCTCTCCCTTTTTGGCATGCTATAGAGGAAACTGGGCTATAATCAGAAGGTTGCCTTGGAAGGAGACAATGAGGAAAGGAGGATTATGTTATGTGATTCGAATATTAAATGGCAAGAACACAAGTCTGATGGATCAGGAACCAAAAAAGGATACAAGTCACAAATAAGAATCAAGTCCAATATGCCCAAAAATAAGACTTTGAGGGAGGTACTATCGTTATTCCTGTTTTTCAGGCTAGAAAACAGACTTGAAGAGGTTAAGTGATTTGCCTATGGTCATGTGGAGGAGAAAAGAGCTCAATCATAAGTCTGTCTTGACTGTGGAGTCTAAGTCCTAACACCTCTGCTAGATAAGGTAGAAAATGCTTAAAATTGCTCACAAAGAAGTCCCTGTCTACCTTTCAGTTTTATCTCTTGTCATTGATGCTCCTGAACTCTGTCTACACTTTAGCTCCACAGTGAATTTTCAATTCCTGGAATAGGCTATCGTTCCTCTTGCCTTTGAACGTGCTATTTGCCATGCCCAATACTCCTCCCTCCCATCAACATCTTCACCAGGATAACTGCTCTTTATCTTTCAGATCTCCATTTTAAATATTTCTTTCTCAGTCTAATTCCTAGACAGTTTTCCTGATACCCAGACAAAGTTACTTACATCTCTGCTATATTTTCCCATGGAATAAATGTCTCCTGTATATCCCTATCATAATACTGCAAACTTTGTTAAATTTACTTATTGAATGTTTCTGTTACTTAAATTCTGACCTCCATAAAGGTATTATGTAACCTTACAACCTGACAATTAATTCGGTTCAATTAATAAATGAAAATCAACATAATACACCAGAGAAGAGCTAGCACCCGGGTCTGTAAGATCTGTCTTCTGATTGTATTAACACAGATTTAAAAGTATCAGTCTGAAGTGATGGATTGGTCAGCCCAGAAAATGAAAAGTCTGGAGACAAATGTTGGCCAGTGTCCACTTAAGTCTTATCTTGAGAAAGTGAATATCCTGGCTTACTGGACCTGCTTCTTATTTGTGGCAGGGTGTGGAACGGAATGGAGGAGAGTATAATAGCAGGTAATGAAAGGTATAATGAGGCTGAAATTTTACATGAACTTCTGGTTCAGAAATTCAGGTAAAAGATGCCAGTGGTAGAGATGGAAACATATTGAGATCTGTTTTACAGATAATTCAAATTGTCAGGACTTGCTGAAAATTTAGATGTAAATGATAAAGAAGAGGGAAGAACTAAAGAGGACGCTAGGTTTTTTCCAAAAGAAATTGAAAAGGGTAGTGTATTTATTGGGGAAAGGAAAACTAGAAAAGAAATAGGTGTGAGCAGAAATCAAGGATTTAATATTGAGCATATTGGTTTTGAGATAATGAACTTGTGAAATAGAGAAGAGGAAATAAATGATTATAAAACTGGAGCTCAAAGGACTTTAATCGTATTAACCCTATGAGATAGGTCCAACTGCAGATGAGGAAAGTTGGAGCACGAAAAGGACAAATGACTTGCCCAAGATCACATAATTAATATTCTCTATGACAAAGAAGATTCTCAAATTTAGGGAGTCTAATGCCAGAGCTCACGCATTATCAGTACACTGCATTGCTTCTGGGGCAAGTGACTGATCCTCCCACACTGTGGAGACCCCAGAAAGGTTTAGTACTTAATAACCAAGAAAGAGGATTGAGGTAGAAGGTTCATAATAGAAAATGACTAAAAGACTCCACAATGAATAGGAAAGCCCCACCTCCTTCTCCCCTTGCAATCTCCAAACACTGACAACCAGTTTTACAGGATTCATCAACAAAGACACTTGAATGGCAACAGAGACAAAAGACTATACTTCACAGCAAGGTTCCCCAAAGAGCGAGCTAGCTCACTGCCCTATAATTTTATAGTAAAACTCACTATCCCAGCCTATGGAGGTAGAGCTTCTGATGAATTTCTTAGTATCGTCTTATAAAACATGGACAATCATGAATCACAAATTTGGGGACTTAGACTTACAGCCGTAATAGAGTAACTGCTACTGGATTTGTCCTCCCACCATCAGTAACCATAAAGCTGGACAAAATATACAAGGCAATTGTTTTCAGGTAATGGACAACAGGCAGAACAAGACAGTGATCCTTGAGAAAAGAGAAATACTTAAGTTGATCTTGAGATTTGCTGCTGCTCTCTGCCTGGGGCAGTTTCCTGACCACAACACAGGGAGGCAGAATCTAAGCAGAACATGGCAAGTCCAGCTAAGCTAAGAATTTAGGAGACAGTTCAGGGCTGCAAAGGTGGCTGGAATTTGTGGAGCAAGGTAACAGAAGGAAACATGACCTCAGAAATTAGTACTGAGATTTCTTCAAGGTTCCTTACATTGGACTTCATCAAAATTAAAAATGTTTGCTCTGGGGGAAAAAAAAAATCCATTAAGAGAAAGAAAAGACAAGCTACAGATGGGGAAGAACAATTTTCAAATCATGTATCCAACGAATGACTGTATCCAATATATGTAAAGAAAACTCTGAAGTCTGTAGTAAGAAAACACCAATAATTAGTATGTGGCAAAAGACTTGGACAGTTAACCAAGGAGGAATACAGGTAGCAAATAAGCACATAAAATCATCAGATTATAAAAGACTATGCTATAATGAAATGTATGGCTACACACACAAAATATTAATATATATTTTTAAAAGGGGAGTTTGGCTAATAGCATCAAATGTTACTAAGAAGTAGAACAAGATAAAGATAGAAAAATAAATACGGAATATGACAACATGCACTCTAGCCAGGGCAACAGAGCAAGACTCTGTCATTCGTTCATTCATTCATTCATATGTATCTCCATACATACATAAATATCACTAATCTTACACAAACTCTTCCAGAGAAGAGAAAATAAAGAACACTTCTCAAATCATGGATTATAAGGCCAGCATAACTTTAGTATAAAAACCTGACAGGATATTACAAGATAAGAAAATTCTAGGCCACTATCTCCTACAAACATAGATATAAACATCCTAATCTAAACATTAAACCAGTTCTAGCTTACTATTAAAGGATAACATAAATGACAAAAGCTGGGTCTAATTCCAAAAATGAAAATGTGACAACTTAAAAAAAAAGTAATTTGCCACATTAACAGATTAAAGGAAGAAAATTCATATAATGATCTCAATAAATGCAGAAAATGCATTTGATAAAATTTAATATTCGTAATTTTAAAATAATCTTAGGATATCAGAAATGGAAGTAAAACTTTAATCTGATAAAAAGTATCTATTATATAAAAAAGCTTACATCAAACATCATAATTAATGATGAAATGCTGAACGCTTTCTTTCCCCTAAGATCAGGAAGAAACAACGTTGCCCACCATCAACGTTGTACCGAAGTTTCCGGCTATTGCAATAAGGCAGAAAAAGAAAGAACAGCTGACCCTTGAACAACACGGGGGATGAGGATGTCGACCTCCCTATGCATCAAAAATCCACATATGACTTTTGACTTCCCCAAAACTTAACTACTAATTGCCTACTATGGAGACCTCACTGATAACGTATTCAATTAACACACTTATGTGTTTTATGTATTATATACTGTGTTCTTAAAGCAAGCTAAAGAAGAGAAAATGTTATTAAGAAAATCAGAAGCAAGAGAAATTATATATTCTATTCATGAAGTGGATCACAAAGGTCTTCTTCCTGGTCACCTTCACGTTGCGTAGGTTAAGGAAGAGAAGGAAGACGAGGGGTTGGTATTGCTGTCTCAGGGGTGACAGAAGTGACAGAGGTGGCAGGAGAGGTAGGCACTCTCAGTGTAACTTTACGGAAATAAATTTCTGTCACTGAAAGTCAAAAGCAGTCTTAAATGATCTGAACTCTTCTGCCAGATTGTCTAATGACAATTTGTTTTCTGGCATTGCTTCTTCAACATCTCCTTCCTCTTCCATCGCCGGGCACTGGCACTCATCTCTATCAAGTCATCATTAATTCCTCTGATGTGGTGTCTAGTAGCTCTTGAATTCTGCAAAGATCCATATTTTGAAAGCCTTCACCCCCCACTTTTTTGGTATATCCAGTCTGTTTCATGATTTGCTTTACTGGCTCTATAATAAATCCTGTGAAGTCATGTACAACATCTGGACAGTTTTCTCCAGCAAGAATTTATTATTTTGGGCTTAATGGCTTTCACAGCTTTTTCTGTAACAACAATGGCATGTTCAATGGTGTAATGCTTCCGGATTTTTTATCAAATTCTCTTCCATAGTGTTCTGTGTGTGTAATGAACCTTAAGGATTCTTATGACCCCCTGATCTAGAGGCTCAATCAGAGACATTGTGTTTGAGAGAAAGTAGATCACTTTAATGCCTTCGCTGTTGAACTCATGGGGTTCTGGGTGGCCAGGGGCATTGTCCAATGTCAAAAGAACTACAAAAGGCAGTCCCTTATTGGCAAGGTACTTTCTGACTTCAGGAACAAAGCATTGATGGAATCAATCCTGAAAAAGCGTTCTTATTGTCCAGGCCTTCTTGCTGTACAACCAAAAGCTGGTGTTTATTTTTTCCCTTCAAGGCTCAGGAGCTAGCAGTTTTATAGATAAAAGAAGTCCTAATTATAAACCCAACTGCATTTGTGCAAAACAGTAGAGTTAGCCTACCCCTTTCTGCCTTAAATCCTGATGCTTGTTTCACTTCCTTAATAATAAATGTACTTTGTAGCATTTTTTTCCACAACAGGGCACTTTCTTCTGCACTAACAACCTGTTCAAGAAGATAACCTTTCTCCTCACTGATTTTCTTAATGGTTTCTAGGAACTCACCTGCTAACAGATGTTGCTTCTCCTGTTATTTTGACATTTTTAAAACCAAACCTCTTTCTAAAATTATCAAACCATCCTTTGCTGCCATTACATGTTCCAGCTTTAGATCTTTTACTTTCCTTTTGCTTTAAGTTGTCATATAATGACTTCACTTTTTCTCAAATCATATTAGAGTCTACAGATATATGTTTCTTACAGCAATTGCAGCTGCACCCACATAAAAGCTGCATTTTCAATATAAGATAAAAAGGCATTTCCCAAAAGTGCAAGGTTTTTGAGTCTGCTGGTATAGCTGCAGCACGGCTTCACAAATTTTCTTTTCTTTTTTTCAGTGGTCCTTACACTGGATTCATTTATCTTGAAATAGTGGGCAACCACAGCTGTAGACCTCCGTCTATGGTACATATCAAGCAATTCAACCTTTTCTTGTAATGTCATGACTTTTCTCCCCTTCTTGGGAGCACTTTCAGGATCACTAGTGGCACTCTGTATGCATCCCATGGTTTTAGTTAAGGTTTACAGTATTGCACTAAACACAGTGAAAAATATTCAAGAACCACAAGAGATCACTTTTTACTGCAATATACAATTTACTGGAGAGATGAACTGCTCAGGCAGAGATGATTAGTGTCACACAAATGTTGTTCGAGCAGATACTCAAAACACTTGACCTCACTCCAACAGCAGGAGGAGGCCTGAAATTATTACAGTATTAATAATAAATTTGTTGTTTTTATAATAGATTTGTATATATTTTATGGTAATGATAAAATAGATTAGTACCTACATATGTTTTATGCATTCATGACATATCTTTTTCTTAATTTTTTTCAATATATCTAGGCTACATGGTTCATCTGCAAGTTTTTTCAAATTGTTTCAAATATCAAAAAAAAAATTTCCAATGTATTTATTGAAAAAAAAAATCTACGTATAAGTAGACTCACACAGTTAGAGCCCATGCTGTTCAAGGGTCGACTGTGTACAGATTGGAAAGGAAGAAATAAAGGTTGATGGATACAAAGTCAATTATAAAAATCTAAAAAATCTAATTTTATTTCTATATACAAGCAATTTATTTTTAAAATGACACCATCATATCAGAAAACATGAAACATTTAGCAATAAATCTAACAAAAGATGTATAATTTCTATATATAGAACTCTAAAAAATTAAATATCTAAATAAATGAACAAGTATATCATATTTATGGATGGAAAGAATTAATATTGTACATACTAGTCAACTGATATATAAATGCAATGCAATTCCAATCAAAATTCAAGGCATGTTTTCGTACGAGTGTATAATTTAATAAGCTGATTATTAAATTTATATGAAAATGCAAAGGTCCAAGAATAGCCAAGTCAATTTTGCAGAACAATAACATTGGAGAACAGAAACTATCAGACATTAACACTTACTATAAAGCTACAGTGATGATGTGGTATTGGTGGAAAGACAAACAACAGGCCAATAGAATAGTGAGCCAAGAAACAGACCTCATAATACCTTTATAACAAAGAAACACTGAAGCACAGTGAAGAAGAGATGACTTTTTTCAATAAAGGGTGCTGAGCCAATTAACCATCTATATGGAAAAAAATTATGTTGACCTCTTCCTCATATTTTAAAAAAAATAATAAAACAATAGTTTCTTAGAAATAAAGCAGGAATAATTTATTGAGACAGACAAAGATTTCTTAACCAGAACGCACTTAATATAAAGGGAAAATGTGGCATGCTACAGTACATTAAAATTAGGAATTTCTTGATACAGCCAATATGTGGGCCCTTATTTGGGAACCTTTTAAGGAATGCAGTCTGATGATTCACTTAATCATACTTACCTAACATTCAAAGAACTGTTTTGCTTTTATGAATGAGTAATATCTTGATTTATAAAGTTAAATCCATAAAACTTATGAGAGATTCAAATAATAGTGATTTTTAATAATTTTAGTAACTACCAGAAACTCAACAAAGGATCAAATAAAATTTGAATTTGATATATGAAGTGGCACTGTTTGTACTCATTTTTAAATGATAATTATCACAAGTGATTAAAAATAGCTGCCTGGTACCCTGTTAAGTAGACAGGAACAAAGCCAACATAAATAAAACTAAAGGTCTAGAGTGGTTCTCTGCGGCAAGCAAAAAAAAAAAAGGAAAGAAAAAAGTCATCTGCTACAACAAAAATAACCTACATGCCTATTCTCTTACTACTTATTTAAATGGTGAAACCTCAGTTTGCTTAGCCAGGATCATAGCTACAATAGGATTTACCTTTCTCCAGATAGGATAAAACAGCTACACATCTTATTTACTCAAAAAGCCTCCTTAGGAATAAAATAAAGATAGCATTAACTTTCCAGAAGGCACAAATTTAAAAAGGCTGGGATTGGGGGCTGGGGGGAATAATACAATACATAACCATATATTTTTTAAATTTTGATTTATATATTTCGTGTCTGGAATCAAAAATTTATACATGCAAAAAATTCTTTCCAATAAAAGATTAGGGATTTTTAAATATAACCTGATAATTACCACAATCTTACATATTCTGTCTATACAGCCTCATATACAGAAGGGAGTTAAATGAGTATCTTTAATTATGCATTCTTTCAAGGTCCATAATCTTCAAATTTCTACAGATTAATAGAAATTGTACAACAGATTAATACAGTCCAACTCTCATTCTGTGCTTCTGCCAAACATCATTAAGACAACAAACACATACACACAAAAAGAAAACACACATTTATCTTTTACTATGTGAAGGACACTATGTATTCTCAACTACCAAACACTTTACCTTTGCAGCAAGTTGTAGTCCAATTTTGTCAGCTTCAGCCTCCAGTGTTCTACTGTATGGTCTATCAAATATATACTAAGAAGAAATAGGATAGAAAAGCTCCAATAAGGCAACTTATTCATGACAAAAGGAATAACTAAGAGATTTTTTTAAAAATTAATTTTATGGAGTATCTAGGATAAAATTTTTTATACTCTAACATTTAGAGAACATCATGGTATAAAATATAAATACAGCCTTTATTTCCTCCCTTAGAGATTAATATTTTCAAAACATGGAAAAAATAGAAAAAGTCATGCCTATAAAATTTCTAAACAGTCTGTAGTATCATAAGTAGTTTACTTCTATTTTTGCTATTATAATCTCCACCCACTGAGTAGAGGGTTTTCTAAGAAAGCTTATTGAGGCAGACTTTTGATATGGTTGAGGAATATTTTGATCTTGCAGTTTCAAAAGAAAATTGAGAGAACATATGTATATAATAGCCAGTGACACTACTAGAGGCCTTACTTCAGTAAGAAAATTAACCACATAGCAGAACGCTCTTTCTTTGATAAATTATCTTAATTTCCTTCTCCTTTTCTAAGTATTGATTAGTTGGGAAAATGAAATTTTCTTCCAACTTCGATAAAAAAATAGATATCATAACTTTAATTTTCCTAATTACTTGTATTTACGCGACTGCTTTCCAGTTAAATTCTAGTTTTCAGTAAGTACTAAAACTTTGTAGGAGATGGATCGATAGGCAGGACTTTTGAGAAAAGAGCTATTAACTGGGGAAGTGATCTTTCAAAGGTGGCTACATGTCTGTGACAGCTAGAAATAATATAATCAATCTGATCCACAATATGTGACCATTAGATATATGTGACCATTAAATATGACTTTTGTCCTTCTCAATCACGTTTTAGGCTGATGAACTGTACCATATAGTGTCTTCACTCTCCATGAGCTGTCTCCATGTGCCCCAGCAAGTCTACTAATAGTATACTGATTAAAAATTTTGACTTTAAAAAGAGAGAAACTTAAGTCCAAATTCTAACACTTATTAATTAACTCTCGGCTAATTGTTTAACCTCTCTGCCAGGGACATCACATGTAAAATGGAACTTGTAACGGTACCAACCTCTTAGAGTTGCAGAGAGGAATAAATGAACAAATAGTAATGATAATTCATGTTTATTGAGTCCTTACTTCATGCCAGGTAATGTGCTAAATGTCTTAAATCAGTGGTCCTCAATCTGGTATGATTTTGTCTCCTAGGTACATTTATAAATGTCTGGAGATGTTTTTGATTGTCACAACTCTAGGGAGGGAGAGCTACTAGCATCTAGTGGGTAGAGGCCAGATATGCTACTAAGCTACTAAACATTCAACCATGCAGAGGACAATTCCCCCCAACAAAGAATTATCCAGCCCAAAATGTCAATAGTGCTGGTATTAAGCAATCATGCCTTAAATGTATCATTCAGTCCTCACAACAAATGAATGAATAGCAGATGAATATTAGCAATTCCATTCCCTAATGACTTTACTATCTACATTCCTCTCTGCTCTCCAGTCACAGTAAACAAGGCTTTATTTATGGAAAGAAAAACATCTTGTCACCAAAAGTACTGAGGGGTCTTGATTTAGGGAAAAAGAATGCAAACGGAAGTTGTTCTTATTTTTGGCTTAATTATTAAATTGAAGAATTACACTGAAATGGCAGGATTTATCAAGTATTTCAAGGGAGAAACGGATACAAGCTATCTTTCTTATGACCAAATCTTGATTCCATTATAGAAAACGCAATTTATAGATAGATGGGGAAAACAACTACGTTAACTCCTTTGACTTCTCAGGTCAGTGACAGAAACAAAATTCAAAATATGAGGTCCCATTGCCTAAGCAATAATCATTCTTTCTTTTTCTCTTTAAGAACCTTTACTTCAACATAAATGAAGCCAAATGATAACACTGATGAACAGACTTAGTTATCCAATCTCAAAAGCAATTTGTCTCAAAGAATTCTGCACATTAGATTTAAACAGCACCCAGATGGCACTCTGATGGGTGCTCCACAAATCATTAAATAAACAAATAACAGATTGTTCCTAAACAACCAAACCTCCCAGGACAAGAGGAAATATCTGAAGAAAGATGTAAAATAAAATAATTAATCATGGTTAACAAAGCAGTTACCAAGATTCCAAGACCTGCTTTCAATAGTGCACTGTTTTGAACAAAATGAGGGACTCAATAAATTTTTGAGATTATTATACATAACCACTAAAAACAAAAGTTAAACACCTAAAAAAACTATCCTTTCAATATTTTCAAAGCAATGTTAGTTTAACCTAGGAAGGAGAAGGAAAGGAGGGCAGTAAAACAGCTTCAACCAATTCTGTTTGCATTAAAGTTTAGGGGTTTCAATAGCTCCCTATCAAAATACAAATACAGTTGGCCCTCTGTATCTACATCTGTGGATTCAACGAACTGAGGATGTAAAATATTCAGAAAAATAAGAATACAACAAATTTTTTAAAAATACACCATAACAATGATTTATATAGCATTTACATTGTATTAGGTATTATAAGTAATCCAGAGATGATTAAAAATATATGGGATGATGTGTGTAGATTATAAGCAAATACTATGCCATTTTTTATCAGGGACTTCAGCATACTCAGATTTCAGTATCCATGGGAGGTCCTGGAACCAATTCCGCACTGATACTGAGGAATGACTGTATTTGGGGAAAGGGGGAATCATTAAGTTAGTATACCACAGTCAGAACAAACGGATCAGTGACGTGGTTTTCTCTCTGCAGGACCAATAACTACACTAAAAAAATTATATTAGCTGAAAGTTGCCAAGCCCTTCTAACCCATCCATATTCATCATCTGAGAGATGTAGTATTCCTTAAATGTTCATATATATGAATATCCCCTAAAAATGAGAAAACAGAAGACACTAAAAATTAGTACCCATGATTCATGATAAATGTGAAAATATCTCTGGTATTTGTTGTTTTACGATATTAAAATATTCTCACTAAGGGCTATTATAAACTCAAGTTACTGTGTCAGACTTACCTCCTGCAATTTAGACTGTATCCACTGGCCCAAAAGTGCCAAACTATCTCGAGGACAAATGGCCCAAATCATTGTGAGAAAAATCATACCTAGGAAATCCAATAAATGAACCAAGCTAGCCTTTTCTGCCTGAGAATAATCAAAATAATGAAAATTACATTTAATAAATTGAAACAGCTTACATTTTCTAGTTTCTTATGTGTAATCACATTAAATAATTACATGTTTTTAACTTATTACCACCAACTGAGATGGAAAGTTTTTTTCTTCATTGAGCTTACTCTTTCCCGGTCTGTTTTTCCCTTCCTTTTTTACATACTTATATATCCACTTGTTCATTTAACTAGCATTTACTGAGCCGCTTACTATATTAGTTAGATGTTATTAACCTACAGTTTCTTATATTAACAATCTTAACTATCTTGTAAGATAGGTACAATTATCCCTATTTTACAGATACTGAAACTGAGAGAGAGCTTAAAAGAGTTGTTCAAATTCACACAGCTATTAGTAAAAGTCCCAGGAGTTAAACCTGGGCAATTTCAGTTTCTAATATATTCGCTACATCTTTTTAAAAATCAAATAAGTGTGTTTATTTTACTTATGTATCCGAATAAAGATTAAACACTACCTAACATATGAAGCAGTTAAAATAAAAAGAATTCAAAAAAAGACTGGACATTTCTTTTTCAAAAGTCTTTTAGTTTTTAAGACCTAATATACAAAACATGATTCATTTATACAAATTTGCAATTTTATAAGTCTGGTATTTCTCACCAGGGAATCAGGCTCTGTGAATTTCTGTATTTACTTATAGCAGTAACCAAAAAATGTTTTACATAAAATAGCTGTTTTCAGTGGTAATATCTAAACATAAGTTTAATGTACTAAATTGTTCATTGTTTGCCATTAAAGTTGATTAATAAATGTTAACATAATGCTGATACTAATAATATAGCAGTCATTACTTAAAGGTATGAAACATGACTGAAAACTAAAAATAATGACCTAGAATGTGTCCCTTAATAATATATTCTGCCCTCGCAAAACATACTTTGCTTCACTATAAGAACTATGTGTTGTGAAAAACAATTATGGAATTATTTTAACATGAAAGAGTGAAACTCAAAATGAAGAAGCCATTATAGAAGAAAAAGTCTTTGTTATAAATTATTAAAGATTATAATTGCTACTATACTTAGAAAACTAGAAATAAAAAAAAACTTTGTGTATTGGTAGAAGAAAACAACATGAAAGACTAGCTCAAATCAAAATTGAGACTCCCAAAAGAGAAAATATTGTCAATAATATTTAAGACCTCTGCCAAAGAAATATTAATAACTATTTTATATTTTTACAGCCATTTGCTTTTTACATCTCATCTAATTATTGTTCTTGCACTGATAGAGATGACAAAACACTGAATATGAGGCATTGAACTAGATGCCAGAAAAACGAATGTACTGAATAGTAACACCTTTTAGATGTCAAAATGGCCAAAATTGGTTTTACAGTTATGAAGCCATTACTTGAAAGATAGTAAAGTGCATATGATGACACTATTTCAGCTGCTTAGATTTATTCTTGTATATATTTGCTTAAGAAAAATATTTTTTAAATTTTCTTATAACTCAGAAGAAATAAAGCAGAAAATCACTACCTGTGCTTCAGAAAAGCACAACTTTGGCTCGCTCCATCCTGGTAATACTCTAAGAAATAGGTAGAATTTTAGATAACTTTTAGAAGGATCAGAAACAACGTTTCTATTTGAAGTTAACAGTACTTGTATTTCCAATTTAGCATTTCACAGTCTTTTCACTATTTACTGGAAGCACAAAGGCATTTACCGTCATATTTTCAATTAAAGAAAATAATACTTCTAATTATGCAAAGAGTCATTTATATTTTTAATAAATAACAAAAAATGAGTTAAACAAATATGTTATTTTCCAGGACTCACATCAAGTTGAATAGACATGTAATCATAGGAGCATAATTCAACTAGAATTCTATGATCTGCAAGAAAAGTACTACTAACAACCAGGTAACTGTGGTAAAAGGAGGAAACACTGGACTTCCATACAGACGATCTGGGTTAAAGTCCCAATTCTGCCACTTTTTAGTTATTTAGTCTTTCTAATCCTCATATACAAAATAGAAATAATACATATCTCATGAAGTATTAAAATTATACATGAGAAGGCACATATTAAAAAGCTCGGTAAACTGTAAAATGGCAAGGTATCATTATTACTCTGCATTAATTATATATAGCATATTATTCTAGACATTTTCAAAGACGCTCCAAGCTATCCTCTGAGAATGAATAAAAAAGAAAAAAAACTGATTTATGCACTTAAATAGTAATTTCACTTTCTTAACAATTAATTTTATGACTAGATTACAAGTATGTTAATAATTACAGAAAGTTTAAAATCTAATTTGAAATAATTAGAGGTTGAGAATAATTACGTTTTGCAAAAGAGACAGGTGATAAAAATAGTATTTAAGAGGAATACCAATTATTCAGTACAAAATACTAAAGACTAAAAAAATTCTCAAAATAGCCAATCACATTTTTCAGGTAATAGAATAAAGCAATTACTAAAAACCAGAAAAAGAAGAAAGAAAACACGAGATTCAGTTCTTTAAAAGATTTAACTTGCTAACCTCAAAGCAATATTTCAAAAACTGAACATCGTTTTAGGTACTTACAGCATGCCCAAGTACTGCGTGTGCTATTTCATGGCCCAGAAGGAAGGAAAGCTGATGAATATCATTTACACTATTTAAAAGCCCAGTGAAAATAAACACTTGTCCATTCTGAAGCATAAAGAAAATGATGGAAGCAATTAGAACACCATAAAAAATAAGGACATTAAATTTGACAATAAAAATGTGTTTGAGAACATTTACTTACTGGAAGCACAAAGGCATTTATATCCGGGGAATCAACCACATGAATAATCCAATTGATCTCAGAGATCCCTGGGATATCTTTATTGCATTCAATTAGATGATAAACCACTTCCTTAACAGTCAGATATCGGGCATCTTTCTCAGTCAGCATATCATTTTTAAATTCTTCCATCCACTGAAAGATTAAAAAGTATTCTTTATTTTTAGTGCTACAAATGTTTTAGTGGTACAAAATGTTCACATTGCTTCATGGACAGTTACATGGCTACCTATTGTTGAACATTTGAGTTTTAATTATATAAAAATCTGCAAATGAAACACTCAAATTTGAATAATTCATGCAAAGACAATGCAGTTTTTCACAAAGAAACAAATTCTAATACTAAGATTTTTTATGGACTGAATGGATTGAAATCAAATTTCACTCATTTCTATTAACCTATAAACAAATAAAATGGTTAAATATTATTTCTACTTTTCTAAATATTTTAGAAAACAAAACGCCACCTAAGGAACATAAAGATTTCATATAAGAAAGTTAAATACAAAAGAAAAATACTTTTGTAACCCACTGAATAGAAAAACACCCTATACTTAATGAAAAGTTTAAGCTTTTACCAAAAAAAGACAACATTTCATTAATTTTAAAGTGTTTTACTCAGATTGAAAGGAAATCATAGAAATCTCAGAACTAATGAACAACTGTCTCTACATCACACTGATTAAAATTAGCCACCATGTGAAAACACTTTTTCTGAAGCTATCTTCATTGAGAGATCTTTCAAGTGTACTGAGAAAAGTAAGGATGTGCTGGAAATATTACTTTACTATCCAAAAAATGTATAATTTCTTTCACATAATCAACAAGTTGCCAACTTCTTCCTTGAGATGCATTAAAAAGACATGATTTTGTAGAGTATGAGTTTAAAATACCTTTTGTATAAATCAGCATTTTTTAAAAGCATAATTCACCAATGTAAACTGCCTGAAACAAATAAGAAATCCACTACTTATTAATCCTTCTGAAGTAGGTAAGATTGTATGTAATTACAGCACTTATAATATTCCTATGAGAACATGTGTTTAAATTTTCCTATCATGCAAGTATTACATTTGTAGCTTAAATAAGAAAAAAAGAAAAGTATATCTAGGTCTACATATACATATATGCAGATACATATAATTTTTAAAACTTTTCTTAGCAATATGAATTAGTAGAAGATGCACTAATTTAATATTAAGTCTGTCTCGAACTTTCCTTACACTTGCCTCTGACTAAATTCTAAGCAACTTCTCAAATCTCTACTACAAGAGATTGGTCTTACCTTCAGAACAATTTTTACAGTGAAATACCATTGTTACTTCTTTTTTTCATGGTCACTTCCCATTGACTAACTCAGAAGCTCATTTGGAATAAAAAGTTACAAAGATCTAACAATGCCAAGTGAGGCTATCACAAATCAATTCAACAAATATTAATTGAGCCACAGAGCACAGACTATGTATGTATGCACTGGAGATAGAATGATAATCTCTATCCTTAAGGAAGAAACTCATTAGGTTACAAAATGTTTAACTACCTGAGTTATTATACTTTCCAAGAAGTTAAGAGTTCTGAATTCCAACTTTATTTTGGATTCAAAATATGTAATAAACTGCCAAAATTGATGTTTGCAAAAAAACTATCATATTGTATACTTGACTTTCAAGGTATAAAAATTCTGACTATAGATTTATTCAAGCACTACTTTACATATTGTGCTAGTGCTTAAGATACAATAATAAAACAGACAAGATCTCTGCTCCACGAAGCTTAGTCTAACAAGGGAGACAGAGCAGCAAAAAGTAATTAAGCAAATACTTATTAATATGTTACTATCATGTAAGTGCTTTAAGGAAAAGCATAGGCTGCAAAAAGAAAAAAAACTAGCAGACCTATCCCCAGTATAGCCAAGCACTGGGCACAATTACAAATGAGCTGGTTTATAATCCAGTCTGTATGAAGGATACCCCCTAGGGCCTGATCTAGTCACCCTACCTAACCCAGTCTGGATAATCAAGGCAGGCTTTCCTGAAAAGGTGACCGTTAAGATAACAGGTGCTGAACAGGAGATATCTAGGTGAATGGGAGGAAAAACAACATAGGTAGTAGGAATACTAAATGTGAAAGGTCTGAGGCCTTCTGGAAAAAAAAATGCTAATTTCATATCAAAGACTAAAATTTAAAAGCAGTGCATCTTTCATATTTAAGAAACTTTCCTGCTTTGAGTGTTATATTAAACAATCTAATTAAAAACAATTCTTACTACTTACTGCTTCATATTCCAGTTCTGATAAAAGTCTGAAATGCTCTTTCCCCAGCAACAGTAACTTGCTTCTTCCTGTGATTGGACTCACTTCCAGATGAGTAAAATAAAACACCATGAATACTAATCCAAAACTACTCAAACCAAGGAATAACTTCCATTTATTCTTCCTTATACTTTCTTTAAATAGTTCCTTCTTGTTAGGAGGAAGTGCCTGCCACCATTTCCTTATTCCCCTAGAGCAAAAAGAAAAATTCAAAGTTCTGATAATCTTATCAGCATATATCACTGAAGCTCAAATGCATACACTAGAATTTCATGTCCTCAAACATTTGAAATTTTATGATATAGTTCCCTATATAGATGGCTTTTCAATTTATAAAATTCTTAGCTAAATGATGAAAAAGTAATCAACTATATAGAGCTGCAGTTAAAAATTGTAACGCTGATTTGAATTTTATTCTTCAGCTATATAAATACTAAATGGGGAGCTATTTTACTATGACTACCACTAGTTAACATTTACTGGCTATTTAACACATGCAAAGTACTCTTCTAATCATTATATATATGCTATCTCATTTAATCTTCATAGTAACACTGTTACAGAAGAGAAAATTGAGATATAGAGATGTTAAGCAACTTGGGCAAGGCTACAGAGGTAATAAGAGAAAAACCAGGCAATGAAGGCAGTGACATTCCAGAGCCTGACTCCTTAACCACTTAATAGGGATAAATGACCTTAATAAATATCTAAGGGGTTACAGTACAGTAAATCTATACCTTTAACCACTATTCTTCCTACTGCTCCTCAGACTTCCAGCACAATCTGCCAGTGTTTCAGCAAGGTACAAGGAAAACTACCTCAACATTGATTTTGGAAATAAATAGTGCTCAGTAGCAGAAACTCCACTATCCTCTTTAGAACATAAGAAAGGAGAGGTAATAAGAAGATCATAAGCACTGTAAATAAGAAAATGGGAAATTTTATAGAAAACATGTGAGGAGGTCCACTTTCTCCCAGGCAACAATATTCTCTACTAGTGTTTAGAAACATTTTGACAACAAGCAATATTTCCAATACTGGGACAAAAATTTTCCCGTAAGTTCAAACCACAACAAAAATTTAACATACATACGTCATTCTCTTGACAAAAATTTATTTTACAAAATAACTTCTTAAAGTTACATTAATTTTGTTAAATCACACACCTGAAATGCCTTTAGACAAAGTGTTTCAACCTGAAGGGACATAAACCAAACTACGAAATACACTTATTTCCTATTTAAAACTTTATGACATTATTTATTGAAAATATATGTAAGACATATTCCAAAAGGAAATTTTAGGTGACTTACAATAGTAACAAAAACAAGAAGGTTAAAAGTAAATAACTTAAAAGGATGAGAATGCATCAGAAATCAGAAAGAGCTATTATCCCAACAACCCAGGTGAGCTGCTGCTTTTAACCGAGAGGCAATCTAGCTGTATCTTTCCTAGGTGGCAACACCAAATCATGAAGAACACAATAAATTACACAGCAGCAGCTCTCACTTTTTGATCAAAAGCAAATTGGGTTGGTTAGCATGGAAGTACCAAGAAGGCTAGAAGGGACTTCACAGTTATCAAACTCAAAGTTTTATGAGGAGACAGTGATGGGCTTTCTTCAATCTTCATCCAACAGATAGTAGGAAAAAAAGGGTTAAAGTACTATTTAGCTGTTAAGATACTAATTATTATAAAGGACTATTAAGAGAAAATAAAGATTTGTTGGAAATAAAATAGAAATATTAATGTTTTAAGAGTTAACTAGGAGGGAGCCCATTCTCATATAAGCAAAGTTCCTCGGTTTCATGATTTGTTGCCTCAAATTCCACAAACTAAAAAGGCATGTTTGCAAATACTGTTCTCATCCCTGAATTATAACTTCTGATTTTTCTTATACTAATAAATATCTTTTTTAAAATGTCCATAAAATATGTAAGAAAAACTTTTAAAAGATCACACATTTCTATGCCATAAATTAATGTGCAGTAAATTATTTCAAGATTATTAAATCATACATAACAAACTTGGGTAAGACCTACTGGAACTTAATTTTGAGCTAAATAGGCAGTGGAAGGGGATTTAACAAGGTTTCTTTAAAAGTATAATTTTACAAACAAAAGTTTAATTTTTAAAAGTTAATACAAGTTAATGTACAAAATACAAAATGTTAATGCAAAAAGTTAATACAAAAGTTTATTTTTTAAAAAGTACTTTACCTGCCTACAATGATTGCAAGTAGTTTCTGCACTGGTTTAAGAATAATCAACAAGAAAGGAACTGGAGCAGCTTGAAACCGTGGAGAAGTGTGGAAACACCTGATAGCACTTATGGGCGAGCAGCTTAGACCATGCAAAAGAGCAGGAACTACTGTAACTTCTTTTATCAGCAGTTGTTTTGAACAAGAGTCATTCCATGTAGTATATTTGCTGGCAGTCATCCAAATTTCCTTACTTTTGCTACTTGGGAGGCATGCTATTCTTTTGTTTTTAAAAGTCCTACAAAAAGTCAAGTTTCCAGGCAGAAAAGTCAACCTATTAAACTGACTTACTCCCAGTCCCTGATACTTATTTACTGTATGGTTAATTTGTACTTGATGACAGTCTGGTGAGGTTACTACTAATGTGATACATTTTCTCCAGTTGGCTAGTGAATTAAATCGGAAGAAAACACTGTTTCTAGCAGCAGACTGCAGTCCACAGATGAAGCTCATCATTCTTTCACTTGATTAACTGGAATACAAAAAATAAAACTATAAATATATGGGCAAAATATTAATTTACCAAACTGGAAAAATAATACTTATTCAACGGGTGTGTCAGTTCTTCCTTTACCATATCTCAGACTCATTCACCCTGGGCTTCCTTCTACTCACGCCCCCTACAGCAATTCCTTTCAGCAATGCAAACCAGAGGAGCATATATAACATTACTTTTACTACACAATGTGTACTTTAGAAACTTGAATTTTTTTCATTTCATTTTTTTAGGGAGGGGTCTACTTTTATTTTAATGACAAATTATTTGGGGAATAAGAAATGGATTATTTAAAAACAATTATAAAATATTATCAGTTTGCAGTAACTAGAGGGAAGAAGTGTGTAAAAGAATGGTAAAATCTAACTTATAAAATGCACTGGACATTAGGCAATGATGGACAGTGATCCCTGAGAGATGGGAAACAATATGAAACAACTGCCCCAGCTTACTGCCTGGGGAGTGTTTCCGGCCCCAATACAGATAGGGTAAACCTAGGTGAAGCCTAATGGACCCCCTAAGTGGAAGAGATGAAGCTGGGAGTTCAAGGAGACCAAGGTAGCAAGAGCTCACAGGGCAGAGTACAAGAGAAGATAAAGCTGCACAAAAAAAGAACTCCAGACATCTGCAGAGAATACCCTTCTCATTGAACTGAGTCCAATCAGGACATATGTGTAAGAAAACCCCATGGAGCTTGGAAAGAACACCCGAAAGACTAGAGGGAACAACATACAGAGCTCGTACAGGGCAGGGTACAGTGCCTATTCACACCCATCAAAGTGGAAAACTCATAATTCATGGGCTTTAGATAGAGTACTCAGAGGGTTTTGCCTCAGTGTTAGAGAAAAATTAATCCTAAACAGAAAGCTGCTCTGGCCCAACCTAGCAAAGATTAAAAGCAACACTCAAAGAGATTAAATGCTTCTAAGCATTCCAGAAAAAAAAAGCTCAAGAATAGTTACTAGAATACAAAAATATCCAGCACTTAACGAGGTATTATTTACAATTAAAAATTAATAAGCAAGAAGCTGGATGTGATCCATAATTAGAAGAAATATCAATTGGAAACTCCTAAATAAATGAATGACAGCACTAGTAGACAAGGATATTAAAGTTATTGTAATTATATTCCATATGTTTAAGAAGCTAAAGGAAAATATGAGCATGTTATGTAGGCATGGAATATATTTCTTAAAAAGAACTACACTGAACTTCTAGACAAGAAAACTATAATGCCCAAGATAAAAAAAAAATATATTGGACGAGACTAATAGCAAATTAGACATTGCGGAAACAAAGATTTGTGACCTTGAAGACATAATCAGTAGAAACTATCTAAAATGAAATGAGAGAAACAGAAAAAAAAATGCACAGAGCATCACTGAGGTATGGAATAACTTCAAGTGGCCTAACATCCACCTAACTGGAGTTCCCAAAAAGGGAGGAGAGGTAGACAGAAAAAAATACTTGAAATAATGGCCCTCAATTTCCAAGACTTGATGAAAACTATAAACCCACAAATTCAAGAAGTTTAATTAACCCAACACTAAAGAAACAGAAACAACTGCAAGGCACATAACAACTTCTTAAAACCAAGGAAAGAGAAAACCTGAAACTGGACATTTTAGATGAACTATATCAATTCCTTAAAAAACACAAACTACCACAGCTCATCAACAAGAAATAATCTGAAGAGCCCTATAACTAGTTTTTAATCGAATGTGTAATTTAAAAATCTTCCTACAAAGAAAGCTTCAGGCCCAAATGGCTTCACTGAGGAATTCTACCAAACATTTAAAAAAGAATTAATACTAATTCTGTACAAATCCTTCCAGGAAATTTAAAAGGTAAGAATAGTTTGCAATTCATTCCGTAAGACCAGCATTACCCTGATACTACAGCCAGAAAATTACATTATAAGACTATAAATATTCCTCTTGAACCTGAATATGAAAATTTTTAAAATTTTAGAAAATCTAGCCTAATATACAAAAAGGGTAATACTTTATGACCAAGTGAGGTTCACCCCATGAATGCAAGGTTGGTTAAGCATTCATAAATCAATGTAATTCACCCTATTAACAGACTGAAAAAGAAAAACCACATGATCATCTTAACAGACATAGAAAAAAGCATTTAATAAAAATCCAATACCCAGCCCTGATTAAAAACTCCCAGTAAACCAGGAATAGAAGGGAACTTCCTCAACCTCATAAGACATCCACATAAAAGCTACAGCCAACAGCATATTTACTGGTGAAAGGCTATACTTTCCTCTTAAGATCAGGTACAAGACAAGGCTGTTCACTCTCATGACTTCTACTCTATTCAGCATTGTGCTGGAGGTCCTAGTTGAGGGCAGGGGGAGGAGAAGAGGGAAAGGGGAGAGGGAGGAAAGAAAGAAATGGCATCCAGACTAGAAATAAACAAGTAAAACTGTATTTCTAGATAACATGATCATCTATACAGAAAACCCAACGGGGCCGGGCGCAGTGGTTCACGCCTGTAATCCTAGCACACTGGGAGGCCGAGGTGGGCCGATCATTTGAGCTCAGGAGTTCGAGACCAGTCTGAGCAAGAGCGAGACCTCGTCTCTACTGAAAAAATAGAAAGAAATTAGCTGGACAACTAAAAATACATATACATATATATATATATAAATTAGCCGGGCATGGTGGTGCATGCCTATAGTCCCAGCTACTCGGGAGGCTGAGGCAGGATTGCTTGAGCCCAGGAGTTTGAGGTTGCTGTGAGCTAGGCTGACGCCACAGCACTGACTCTAACCTGGGCAACAAAGCGAGACTGTCTCTCAAAAAATAAATAAATAAATAAAATGTTTTTAAAAAAAAAAAGTATCTGAATCAAGAACATAAGGGCATACATTAATATAAGTTGGGGCTATAGCAGGTGCTAAGACAAAATAAAGCAACATGCAAGTAAGAACTGCAAATCGAAAGCTTTGCAAAAGAAGTGGATGTGTAGAAAAGACAAAGGAATACAGGTGTGGAAAGAAGATAAGTGAGAGACCACAGAGGGGACAGGGAGAGGGAGAAGGAAAGAAGGATAAGATAGGGAGAGAGACTGATACTTTGCTGGTTCCCAAGAGATTATTGTGCTTCCAACATTTAATAGAGCTTTATGAGTGTTTACATTATCCTCAAAATAATTCCCTCTCTTCAATGAGTTTCTGTACCTTGCAACTAAATGATCTCT
>CAUYSK010047292.1:0-21360 GCA_963575035.1 Avahi laniger | reverse complement strand
CTACTAGTCTGGCTCTTTACCTATATGATTTCATTTAGTCTTCACAATTCTGGAAAGTGAGCCTGAATATGCAAATCCACCCACAGGGATACTAAAGATCAGAGAGACTATCACTTGCCCATTAATGGCTCTTAAAAGTGGCCCATCTGGAATTCAGTCAAAAACTTCTCTGCCTCTCCTGGTGGTGAGGTATGTTCTTGGAAGTTACAGAACCTTGTCCGTCCTCCATGCTCCATTCTAGCTAGGTTTGTGAAAACCAGAATTAGAGCTTAGATCCATTGACTAGAAAATTGGGAAGGGTAAGATGCTTTGTTGAAATATTGTTACTGGGGGGAATAGAATTCTTTATTTCCCTTTATAACTAAGAACTGGCTTAAGTCAGAGAGAAAGCTGTGAAATCTACATGCTATGCAACTCTCAGCACCTTGGGACATGTGTTGTCAGGGAATTAGATAGTAAAAATACAGATGGCTGACAGCTCATCAATTAATTAATCAATTTAAATAATTTTCGAAAGAAAATGTTGAGTATCTACCATCTGCCAGGCACTGTGTTAGGCACTATATCTCACAGAGCTCAGAGTCTGGGGTGAGTGATCATCAAACAATTGTTTGCTTGAGCCATATGAAATCACCAATTTTTGACAACCTCATCTATAGAAATGGCATTTCACATAGTTCAATCTATAATTACACAAGAAACTACGTTAAAATTGTGATAAAGTTATGAACCCTCTAAAACTTTAAAAACCGAAAGACAAGGCCTGTATCTGGAGCACAAGAAGGGGTAGAAATTCACTCGAGAGCATCCATGGCACATGGCAGGGTCTGGCAGACTAGGGTAGACTTTGGATTTAATCCTGATGTAATGTGAGCTTTTAAAGAAAATTTTCCCAACACTTTGCCATAAAATTTTCCAAACATAGAAAAAAGTTGAGAGTTGCACAATGAATTCTACAATTAACTTACCTAGATTCTACAATTAACAATTTGTTTTATAACTTATTATCCATTAAGCCATCCGTGTGTCCATCTATCCACTCATCTTGTTTTTGAAACTATTTCATAGTAAGTGGAAGTCATTAGTACACTCTACCCAAACTTTGCAGCATGTACATCGTTAACTAAGGTTCCATATTTTGTACACAGTTTTTTTAAGGGAAAGTTACATGACAGGAAGTCACAAATTTTAGGCGTAAGAGGACTGTCCAGAAAGTATCCAGTCACGTAACCATATTATATTATAATGGCTGGATACTTCCCAGACAGCCCTTGCATTATTCAATTAGTATTAAAACATTTTTAGCCTGGGGTGTAACTTGGCTCAGCTTTTGGGGTAGTTACAGTCTGGGGAGCAAAGGGAAATGATATTGATGAAGGAAACCAGAAGAGGGGCTATCAAACTGGTCTAGAAAGAAAAGATGGTGAGAAACTCCAGCTGTGGCTATGGGGATAGAGAGAAGACAGTGGATTTGGAGATGTTTTAGAATTAAATCAGATGGACCTCGGTGACAGATTTGATGTGAGGTGGTAAAGTGCCAGCAGGGTCAGGTTGACTTCTGGTTTCTGGGTGGATAGTCTGAGATGACCCCGACTTTGGTAATGGGGTTGGAGGAGAGTCATGATACAAATTTGGACATAGACCCTCAGATGTAGCCTTTAGTTAGCTAGGAAATAACTAACAAACACTGAATGTGGAACCACCCTTACCCTTCTCAGCCTTCTCTACATTCCACCCCTGGTTAACAACCAACTTCTACATGCATACACCTATGAGCCCAGAAAGCAGAGTCCTGGCTCACTGTCTGAGGTCACTCTCAGCTATTTTGGGACCATCTGGAGCTTTGCCTTTCTATCTTCTAAGCAAACATCTTCCTCCACTTCTGGAAGGGCCAGGAGTTGACAAGGCCCAGCCTGGAAGTTTCCCTGATGTTCTTAGAGAAAGAAGACCATGTACTCAGGGAGCCTTGGTGGAGCCAGGGCCCACATGCTGGGCAATCTGGCTGGAGGGCTCCTGGGATTCAGACAGGTCCTGGAGTGTTGAACCCCCTCCTTTCTGTCACCAGAGTGTCCCCAGGGGAACGGCCAGTTACCCAACGCTCATGCTCCTGCACCTTTGTTCGTCCCTAATGCCAAAGAGATGCTTGAGGAAAAGACCTCACTGGCTACTGGGTGCTCCCAACTCCCTCGTGCTCTGCCCTTGAGGCCTGTGGGTTGTCACCGGCAGCACAGGTGGACACCAGCTGACTTTCACAGAGGACGTGCTGTTGACCCATCTCTGGCTTTGAGTGCCTTGAGGACATGGATCACTCATCTGCATACCCCACAGATGGGCAGGAAATGATTGAGGAAAGAGGACTGGAGAGAGAACACCCCGCTCATCAGACATTTATTATACCCCAGACACCAACCTGAGCACAGAAAGCAAAAAGATGCATCAGACGCAGACCTTACCTATTTAAAGAGACAGGAATGGGACATAAGCAAAGAAATTGCCATGCAGCTAAGAAATGGCACAACAAAGGTGTGTGAAATGCTGAGACAGCAAACACCTACAAGGCCAGGGAGGGGATTCCCAGGGCAGGCTACGCGTGAGGTGGGTTTTGACAGATGACAAGGTGGACCTCAGTAAAGAGAGGAATAACATCTGCAATGGCAGGAGGGCTTTCTGCACGGGCACAGTCTCTCCCCTGTAGCCAGGCCATTCTAGAATTCTGCTCCAGTTTAGTCATTATATGCAAGCATGGGACCTCCCTGTACAGCTCAGAGGGCAGAACAAAAACGACTTTCCAGATAGAACGCATGAAGGTATTTTAAAAATATTAAACTCTTTTCTGGCCCCATCACCTTTCCTCCTCTTCTTGTTCTTTTTGCTATGAGTGACAACACACTGGAACAGAAAGAAAAGAGGCTGTGGGTTCAAATCCCAGGTCTCCTTTTTAATGTCCGTGACATTGGGTAAATGAAGTCTTCCAAAGGAGGTTGCTAATCCCTGCCTCGTATGGCTGTTGCAAGCATGAAGTGAGATAATATATTCTCAGGGAAGACAATAACACCAATTTTTATGGCGCTCTTATTGGCTTATGCCAAGAACTTTATATGATTTTCGTATTTATTCCTCACAACACCAAGTAGTTGTGTTATAAGGTATGATGTTATCATTTTACTTGGGAGGAAACTAAGGCACAGAGTTGCACTGACTTGGTAGAAACAGTGTTACAGGCAGGCAGGCCCATGGCAGAAACAAATGTTTAGCAGTTATATTACAGCCCCTTCTTGTCCTCAGAGACTCTTAATGGTGGGTCCTGGACGCTTCTGAGACTCAATCTCTCCCCCATAAAAATGTTCATTCATTTTGTGTGCAAATTCAGGGGCTTTCCAAAGCCCCTAAAGTCCATGCACGGGCTTCAAGTTTACAACCCCGCAGACACCTAACTCAGAGGCCACACTGTGCAGAACTCACCCACAGCCTGCACGTGAGTGAGGAGGGAGGAGGGACAGAACCAGAAGAGTGGCCAGGGAAGGTGCCTCCAACCTGCCCAGACTAGTGGCAGCTGGAGCCTGCCCTAGGAGGAGGCCGGTGCTGGGCACCCTGCCCCAGGGAGGAGACAGAGGAGGCTGCACAGGATGACAACCAAAGTTGCAGCGGCACCTCGTAGGAGCCCAGTGCATCTCTGTGACTCAGGCCGGGGGTCACCGAGGCCACGATGCCTGCCAGGAAAGCACAGGGGAGAAGCCCAACAGGAGCTAGAGCTGAACGCATGTGGCAGCAAGAGCAGGGCCCAGCCTGGGCCGCAGGGCGGGGTGGTGTTGGCACAGCCCAGCCGTGTGTCTGCAACCCAGACCAGCCCTGGCCTGGGGAGGCTTGGGGAGGACCTGGCAGAACTCCCTTCTAAGGGAGGAGGCGGCCTGGGATGGGGATGGGGCTAGGCCAGGGTGAGGCCACTTCCCAACAGCCTGTGGAGATGGGAGTTCCCAGGCTACCTGGGGAGTGTGAACAAGCCCACATCCTGCTGGGGGTTCTTCTATGTTCTAATCCAGAAAGGCTTAAGAGGTTATTTTTTCTTGCAGGGATTTCAGTATTCATGGGGTACTTTTTTCCCAAATTTTTTTATTTTAAAATGATTATAGACTCTTTGGAAGTTGCAATAATGGCACATAAAGTCCCTTGGCCTAGCTTCCTCTGAGGTGACATCTTATAATTGTAAAACAATATCAAAACCAGAAGATTAACATTAGCAAAATACTGTTAACTAGGCTGCCCTCCTTATTTGGTTTTCAAATGTGTGTGAAGCTTTAAACAAATAGTTTGCATTTATGGGACCTCATCATAGTGCGGTGCCACCTTCCAGGCCGGAGGAGTAAGCTTGGTGTTGGTTTGATTGGGAGGCAGAGCAAGGGACAGGGGGGCTCAGAGACAAGGGCAGCAAAACTGAGGTCAAAACTGACCGTGCCATGTGGCCCAGACACAGACTTGGCCTGCACCTTGCATGGCAGGGGACATAGGTCAGTGGGGCCCTTGGCATATACCTGGTCACCTCCATACCCCTTCCTTTGCTTATTCTGTGTAGTGGGTTGAATGGTGGTCCCCTCAAAACATGTGTCTATATCCTAACCCCCAGAACCTGTGAGTGTAACCCTATTTGGAAAAGCGGTCTTTGCAGATTTAATTAAGTTAAGGATTTTAAGATAGGAACATCTTGGATTATCCACAGGAGCCTTAAAAATACTGGCAGGCATCCTTATAAGAGACACCCAGAGGAGAGACAGAGAGAAGGAAAGGCCATGTGAAGACAGAGGCAGATTGGAGCGATACAGCCACCAGGAATGTAGACAGGGGCCGCCGGCTAGAAGGAGCAAGAATGGACCCTCTCCTAAAACCTCCAGGAAGAGTGTGGCCCTGCCCACACCTTGATTTCAGACTTCTACTCTCTGGAACAGGGAGAATATAATTCTGCTGCTTTGAGCCACATTTGCAGTGATTTGCTGTGGTAGCCCTCAGAAGCTAACACATTCTATAATGCACAGCCCTGACCTTCCACAGAGCAGATAGATGGACGTTTCCCAGCTGTTCCTGACTCGGGCCTCAGAAGCCAGGGCAGGACTGAGGACGCCAGTTCACCAACAAGGACACTGAGGCTCAGAGTAGTCCTCTGACTTGCCCAAAGATGCGAGGCTGCAGAATGGTTGAGCTGTGACTCAAACCCTTTGCTGGCTCGTACTCAAGCCTCACTGAGGTCCTCGCTACAGTCATCGAGGGCCCTTTCGATGGACAGCTGGTGGCCTGTTGCAGCAAGCTTTTGTTCTAAAGCTTTGACCTCTCTGTTTTAAAACAATTGCCAACTGACAAGAGTCAGGAGCCTGAAGAAGGGCATCTTCTTGGTTAACCTCTCCTACACTTGGGCCTTTGTCTGAGACAAGAGGAGAATTGAGTTGTTGAGGAGGAGGGCAGGGGCACCCCACACAGCAAGCCCTGGGGGAGGAAGGTGGAGCCTGGGTTCCCCCAAATGTCCCACAGAATGTCCACTGGCTTCCACCGCAGCTGCGGGCAGCTGTTCCTCCCTGGCAAACCCCGGAAGGGCCCCCTGCAAGCCAAGCTGTCAGCTGGCCAGCCCCTTCTCCGAATCTGAAGACCAAGTCAGGCCAAGTTTGCCTCAGAGCCCCAGCCTGGCCTGCAGGAGCCTGTTCCCACTGCACATGTTCCCTCTGAGTCCAAAGACCTTATTTTTTTGAAAAGATATTACATATCTTTTGAAAAGATATTACATATCACGGGAGGGGGAGAAAAATCAAAACATCTTCCTCCCGTCTAGGACACCAGTTCCTGAATTCTCCTCCCCAGAGGTAACAACTATTGCAGCTTCTTGAGTTTCCTTCCAGAGAAGTCTCTACAGAAGCATGCAGAGCTTTCATACCAACGAGAGGACTCTGCATGCATCGTTCTATACCTTTTTCCACGCAATATAGCTTGGAGGGTTTCCCATGACAGCACATACTCTTGATAACAGATTGCATAGTATTCCTTCACATAAATAAGCTGTGATTTCTATAACCTGCCTTCTATACAGCAGCACTTAGGGTGTTTTCTAATATTTTCTCACTATAAATACGGCTTGATGCATATCTTATTCGCTCATCTTCCCACATATGTAAAACTGTCTCCATAAGATCAATTCCTGGAGGAAAACCTGATGCCTCCATGGGCATTTTAAAGTTTAACAAAAACTGAAATTGCCCTCCACAGGGCTCATGGGAATTTACCCACCCATCTACCAGTCGGTGTCAGTTTCCCTACAATGGTACCACAATGGTGTGCTCTCTTGTCTTTGCAAATCAGAGAAGGAACAATAAACATATGAGTGCCAGGAAGGATCTGGTGGTATGGTAGGAATGTGTACATATGTAAAAAGCATTGAACTATAACTTAAAATTGCTGTATTTAAGGTACTTTACTATATGCATGTTATACCTCAATAAAAAGGAAAATAAAACAATATGAAGAAAACAGGATGCAGAGATTTGAGAGTGATAAAGTCCCTTTCTTAAACAGAGTGGTCTTGAAATGCCTCACTGAGACCTCAAGGATTATGTGGCTCCCATGCTGAGTCACACATGTGACAGAGGGTTTCAGACACAAGGGAGAGCACAGACAAAGGACAGGGAAGGAGCTTGACTTATTTGAGGAAGCGAAAACAGCAAGCTAGGAGGACTGGTCCCAGATGAGGTTGGGAAGGTTATCGGGGGGCAGATCAAACAGAGCCTCTTAGGCAAGAGGCTTGGGTTATTTTTCTCATTGAAATGGGAAGCCACTGAAGGGGTTGAGACACGTGAGTGACACGATCCAGTTCATATTTTATTTTGTTTTTAATTACACGGCTGCTGTGTGGAGAGTAGATTTTAGGTGAGCAAGAGCGGAAGAACAGAGACAAGCTAGAAGTCTCCTGCATTCTTTAAGCTGAGAGATGGTGGTGGCTTGTGTCGGGGTGGAGAGAGAGAAGTGGAAAGATTGTGTATATATTTAGGAGGGATGATCTTTAAGACATCTACACTGATCAAGAGACTATGAGCCTCTTGTCGGGCCAAGCAGATGGGTCATGGTGCCATGAACCAAAAGTGGAAAAGGCTTAGGTAGATTTAGGTTGAGTCATGGGGAGAAGAATCAAAAGTCTGGTCCTGATCATATTAAGTTGTAGATGTCTAAAAGGTAAAATGTATCAAACTGGCATCAGCCAGGAAAGAGCACTTGGTAGACTGTGCCATGTCTGTCTCCACGTGCATTTGCACCTAGAGCCAAACCACCATCGCCCTTGCCTTAGGCTGTGATCTCCATGACTCGTGGGCATTGTCTTTTTGTAGCTATGGAATCAAAACATCTCTGTTTCATGAGCATGGTCCCTCTTCCCACAATTTGACTATAAGCTCTTCAAGGATGGAGACTGAGAGTTAGACCTCCTAAACCTCCAGGACCATAGCACATGCTCCCCATGTTGATGGCTCTTCACAAATTTAGCTCAAGGGATCTCAGAAGAGGGGCAGTCAGCTGGGCTCAGATCATCACCCAGCAGAGGCAGCATGGTCTGGCCATGGACAGGGGAGAGAAGAGCCCAAGTCCCCACCCCATCGGAGTCAGAAAATCCCAGTGGCATTGTTTTCAGCATCCAGATGAGCAGACCCAGAAGAAATCATCAATAATGATGTGCCTGGTGCTACCTGTGCCAGGTAGAGACGACGAAAGGTTCAGGTAATCCCACAGAAGGCCCGACCCCTCTTCTTCTGGGCCAAACTTCTGCTGCCAGCCCATCGATGCCATGTCAAATGTGCCATCAAGAAAGTCAATGAGGTTCCCAAACTTGGCTTCTTTTGTCTATCCCCAAGACTAGCCATTACCTCTGTCCCACCATCTCCAAATTTAGTCCTTCCCATTCATCATCTGTAGGGCTGCTAACATACAAATCTTATCATCCCACCTCCCTTAAAACTCTTAGATGGTTCCTGTAGCTTTTAAAGTAAAGCCTAAACTCCTTAATCAGATACTCATAGCCTTTTATGATCTGGCCTCTGCCAACTTTTCCATCATCATTTCCACCCACACACCCAGAGTTCCAGACTCATAGACTTCCTTCCTGTTCTCCAAGCAGTTCAGGCCCCACGATCTCATTTTTAAACTCCTTTCTTGGAAGAGCTAGTTCATATTTAAAAGAAAAATGTATGGAAAGAAGCAAAGGCTTAGCAGTTCTCAGGGGACACAAATTAAAATGGGATAATCTTTTCCACTTATAAATTGATAAAAATTGTTATAGATTTATAATGCGCAGTGATTAGAGAGAGAAAAGAGGCTGTTCATGACTCTGTTAGTAAAAGCGTAAGTATCTGTGTCACATTTAAAAGCCTACACTTATTTAAAAGGCAGATGTGCTCTGACCCCAGTCATCCAACCTCCAGGATTTTTCCCATCAAAGTCCTTGCGCAAATATGTACATAAAACATGTTTACTTCAGTCTTGTTTGTCAGAGCAAAAATAGGAGACAATTTAAATGCCCTCCCAAAAAGCACAGAACCACTAAGGCATTGATGATACATCCAAAGCTGTGAATTCTATGAAGTTGTTTGAAAGAATGAAACAGAGCTGTAAGAGCTTATTTGGAAGGACGTGCATGTCATATTGTTAAGGCCAAAAAAGAAGTCATAAAATGGAGTAGTATGATTCCAGCTTTGGCAAACACTGAGAAAGAAATAAAGAAAGAAATCTAGTATACACATCACTTCTACTCATTGGGCAGTGGGTGCAGGGAACTGTGAGTCTTTTACTGTATACATTGTTATATAATTAGCATAAGTTTCCATAAACATATACTCCTTTTGAAATTAGAAGAAGATATATACAATAACAAATAATCAATAAAAATCTTTAAAGGGCCACAGGGTAAAGAGTTAGCAGGGACAATTGCTGCTGATAGTTCAAGAAAAATCAAGCTCCAAAGAACATGGAAGAATATTTCCCAAAATCTGAAAGGAAGGGGTACAAGGGGTGGAGGTAGGGAGAGGAAAGCCATTTGCACTAGACCCGAAGTTCAGAGCAGCCTAGGGCATGTTTGCACAGCAGGGAGACCATATCACAAGAACTGAGACCAAATGTGGACAGTATGTGGGCCACTGTGAGCATCGCTCAGGACCACTTATCTCCTAGGGTCGCGTGGCCATCCCTTAGAGCCATGGCTCTGTACCTGGGGCCCTGTTGGAGCCAAGTCTTGTCCCTGCTCATGTGACCTGTGGGAGAATCCATCAGAAGCAAGTGTTGGAGGAACATGTCAGGAGAGAAGTGATACTAAAGGAAGTCAGGATGGGGCTAATTTAGACTACAGGATGGTGTCTGGACCTCAGTCCATCCTCGGTCCTGCCCCCAATTTTCATGCCTGAGTCCCGGGAAGGAGGGAGTGGTGTGAAGAATTAGAATGAATTGGGTGCTGGTCACATCGTTTGTCTTGATCTGGGTGCTGGACCTGTGAGTGTGTTCAGTTTGAGAACATTCAGCAGAAGCTATACACTTAGGATATGTAAACATATGCATATTATAGTCAATAGAAATTATTTACAGAATTAAATGGAATGATCCATATTGATTCTTTGTAAAAGCTACAGAGGATAAGGAGGGAGAATCCTTTGGACTCTGGGAAAACAAAAAGAGAGGAACCTTTTGTTCACTTGGACATCCTGGGGGTCTCAGGATTCGTCCCCTCATCGGTGGAGGCCACAGTGATGGGGGTGCCAGGGGGCCCTACTTGTGAACGCCTAGAGTTCCAGATGTGGCTGCAGCTGGAGAGACAGACAGATTTATAACCTGGGCATTTTTACTCATATATTTGATGTTAACAGAAAAATGTCTGAAAGGCCACACACTAAACTAAGGACAGTGGTTACCTGGGGAGGTCATTTTTACTTTTTACTTCATTTATTTCTTCGTCATTTGATTATTTCTACAATAAATATGTTTTAAAAATTATTTCACAACTTTTAAGGTCTTTTCTTCTCTTGCTCGTTGACAGATCTTTACACATCCTCTAAGGTACAATCTTTTCTCCATGATGCTTTCTCTGACTTCTTGATACAGATTTTCTCGAAGTTTCATCCACCCACTGAGACCGCCTGTCCCAGAATCACCCGGGGAGATGGTTACGTATGCAGATTCGGGGAGCCCTCCCCCAGACTTGCTGAAGTAGCACATCTGGGGCCCATGAATCTACATTTTCAGGCAATTCTGCTGCTCACTCTAGTTTGATCATCTTTGGATAAGATGGTGAATTGCTTGCTTTCTTTTCTCCTTACCGCATGCAGTAAACCCAGGATTTATTTTATCCTGTGTCCATCTCCTCCGCAAAAGCCCTTCCAGGGCAGGGACTGTATCCAATTCAACTCAATTTCCTCAAAGTTGGACACAGGACCTGCAATACAGAGTGTTCAATAAATATGTGCTGAATGAATGAATGAATGAAGAATGAATGAATCTCCATCATCACACAATCATCGGAGTCCCAAGAACGAGACTTATGTGGTGGGCCCAATGCGGATACTTTTTGCCACCCTAAGGAACTCCAGCCTCTGATCCCAGGCTGCCCTGAGTGCAGAGGGGCCAGGCTTGGCCAGACAAGAGGGAAACCCCAAAAGCCAGTGGGACCAGCCAGAGGAGCGACCCAGTAACCCAGATTAAGGAGTTCAGTTTCCATGAGTTGAGCTCTTTCTCCGTTAACCTTAGAGGAGCTGTGGCGTAAATCACAAGCCTCCACAGTTCCCACGTTTAAGGACCACTAGGACCAGCAGGTTCAAACTCTCCTGACAGTTACAGAGCAGAAGCCCAGGCCTGTGCTGCAGGGCCAGCAGCCTGGGTCCCGTTCCTCGTTCACCTTGTTAACTCGGTGATTTGGGGCCGTTTCCCCTACGAGCCTCAGTTGCCCCACTCATAAACTAAGAAAAACAACAGGGCTTCACTCAAAGGGCTGTCGTGTCAGGTTAGATAATCCAAGCCCCAAACATTCACGAAGCTATACTGTGTGCCCAGCACCGTTCCAAGGGCTGGGAAGAGGCAGTAAACAAAACAGACATAAAACCCGGTCCTGGGGGTTAATGCATGTAAAGCCGAGTCCCCAGCACAAAGTGATCGCTCCAGGTGGAAAAAGGAGACTCTTTACACCCAGGGCTGACTGGGCTTAAAGAGGAGTCTTGAAGCTGACTGTCAGTTCCTGGATCAAGGAGTTAAGACACCCCAAGAAGAAGGTAGCAAAAGTCACCCCAGACCTGGGCAGTGGTCGAGGAGGTGCAGTTAGTGGCCAATAAATAGCAGCTTCAAAAATGACAGCCCCGCGATACTCAGCTGACTGTGGTGTGGCGCAGAGCAGAGCCTCTTAGGGCCCTGAAGCCCGGAGAGACCCGAGCTGTGTAAACAAAGCACTTGGGGAGGACAGGACGCCAAAATGTGTCCCCAGCCGCAGTGCGGGCTCAACAGACTCCCCCGGCTCAGCTTCTTGGAAATAAGCAGCTCCCTTCTGCCAGAAGAAAATAAACTTAAACAGGAAAGTGCTTCATGATTCAGTGAGTAACTCAGGGCCCTTGAGGTGTGAGTGGATCCGAATATGTCAGCAGTGGCTTTCCGAGCACCCCAGTGCGACGGGGAAGGAGCCTGGATTCCTGGAAGCGAGCGTGGCCTGAGCGTGTGTGTGTTTATGCGCGTGTCCCCGGCATGTGTGCATGCTCACGCGTCTCTGTGTGTCTGTATATATGCGTGCACATGTCTGCATGTGTGCTTCTTCGTGGGTTTGTGAGATTGTGTGCCTGTGTTTGTTTTTGTCTGTAGTTCTGAAGATCTGGGTTTGTAACTTCTACGTGCAGTCCTGTGTGTGCGTGCGTGTGTGTACGTGTATGCAGCTGCATGTGCCTCTGCTTGCGTGTTATCCGTGTACGTGTGCTTGGGTGCCTGTGGGCACGCTTTCATGCTGAGCAGGAGAGAAGAGGGAAGGGAAGCGGAGACAATGAGGAAAGGCCTGAGCCAGCAGAGGGTGGGGGCCAGAGCATGCCGGGAAATGGGGAGTATGTGCCGGGACAGGGACTGGAACCGTTCCTGTCAGGGAACTGGTGAGGAAACAGCCCCGCAGAGTGTCCAGCCATGGCCTCCAGAAAGGGCCTCCGGGACTCTCTCAGACCTGGTGGCTGCTCTGACGTCAGGGGAGAAGGCAGGCTCCGTGGGTGTACAAAACCCCGACAAGGTCCCCAAGGGGCTCTTCTGCAGCCTCCCCAGGGGAGCTGGCCCCTCAATCCTGCACGGAAGGACTTTCACTAAAAGGGACTGAGGAGACCACCTGCCAGCCCCTGACTGCGGGAATTAACGTGCTTCAACAGGAGGGAAACGAAGTCTGTCCCCAACTTGTGTGCACTTCTGGGGGATCTAGGAAAAGATTCACCTGTGAGCCCAGCCCGCCCCCTGGGCCCTTGCCATTCCCCATGAGCAAGGGAAGCTTTGTGGATGACACTGTACAGCTGCCAATACCCCCACCCAGCCCAGGGGAGCTGGGCCCAGGCATGACAAAAGAGCATGAGTTATTCCCACGCGGGAGTTACGCTGCTGGAGGTGCTGCCGTCTGTGGAGTGCCTCTTGGGAACTGAGTCACTGGGCTAACTAAGGACAGTGACAGGGTCAGGACAAGCAGTGCAAGCACAGTGAGATGATAAAGAACATTCCCCAAGAGAATGTGCAGACAATTCAGGGAAACTGAGGGCTTCCTAGGCTTGGGGAATTTAGATCAAAAAATGCTTTATTTCCATTCTAATGGTGGCAACTTCCCTGGGCTTGTCCCCAGGCTAGGAGGACCTGGCTTAGCAGTTTACAAGGACAATCACCCTGGACTCCAGCTGCTTCTGTCCTGGGGGCTAAGTAGTCCCACGTGGTGACCTCCACTTCCTCATGTCAATTTCCTCTGAGACCTTCCTGAGCCTCCAGCTGACCACAGCCACCCCCCCGACAAGCTCTCAGAGCTTCAGGAGAGGAGTCTGCCTTCAGCAGACAAGCTCAGGCATGCGCAAAGGAGGCCACTCCTGGGGACAGGTGGCTGTCGGATCCCATCCTGGGATTTTCTTGGATCTCAGCATCAGTGTCTATTATTTTCAGTGGGAAGGGCCAGAGCAGGCACTCAAACTTCAAACCGGGATTGTAAAAACTGTGTCTTTATCTGCCCGCCTGCAGAAAGAGGCATTCGGCAAATCTGAAGTGAGGACAAGACTTTGCCTTCGCAAACACACTCAGATGGCACCAGCGAGACACCAGCAGGTGCAGGCTGTGCTGATCCCTCTCCTGGCCACCCCAGCCCTCTCAGCCACCCTCTGTTCCATCCTCAGCCAAGGTACCGCTTTTTTCCCTCGACTGGCAAATTCTGCTTTAGGGCCCTGGGAAGCCCTACAGCCCTACATGCGTCTGCCTAGGATTCAAAGCTAACTAGAGATGGAACTCAAGATTGGCTGTAAATGGTCCAGGGCTTCTATTATCCCTGTGTGTGAGCCCTTCCAGGGAACACCTTTAGAGAGAGCCTAATGCTGGGTACATGGCCATTTCACTCTCGCTGAATACCAATTACCGTCATCAGGAGAAGAGAGACCGCTGTGCCCTGGCACTGAGACCAGCGAAGGGTAGTGAGCATGAATTATGTATTACACAAGCAATAGAGATAAGAGTGGAATGGGGAAAATCATGACCCTATTAATAATGGAAGTGCAGTTTGTAAACTCTCCACCAGGAATAATTTGCATTGCAATATAAACAGGGAGTATAACACAGAGCAGCCGGCAGTGGCGCTTCAGTAAAATGTAAAAGCCACCATTTCAAACATTAAAAGTCATGATTAAATTATAAGAATTTGTTCAGCAGAGTGTACAAGGAGAGGGCATGTGTTCCGACTCCATCTGAGCACAGGGTCAGCCCTTCCTCCACGTGTCTCCAGGAGCATGAACCAAGGACTTGGGTCCTTGACACCTTGACAGTTACATTATTATTATTATTATTATTATTATTATGAGTTGTTGTTGAGCACTCACTGTGCACACCACCCTAAGCATGTTGCATGCAGCAGCTGTTCATTCTCGAAGCAACCCTGTGAGGAAGGTACTATAACATCTCCATTTTATAAAGGAAAAAATCAGGCTAAATGACCTGCCTTAGGCTGCACAATTGGTGAGCTGAGATGTCGCAATGCAAACCAGACAGTCTGAGCCCTGAACCCACCTTCCTGCACGCTGTGCTCTGGGCTCTCTTTGGTAGCTTCTCAGGTGCCCTTTCACCTGCCTCCCAAACAGGGTCAGTGGCGTGGAAAATTGGAACCATTTTTTCAAAAAATAGTTTGGCAGCACGTTAGGAACTCCATCAACTCAAGTCATCCTCCATTGCTAGGAATCTGTATAATAACTATTATTAGATATTTATATATAAAAGCTTTGAGCATCAAGCTGGTTTTTATTATGACATCATCATGTGAAAAAATAGAAATAACCCAAATGTCTAATACCCATTGAGTCATTAAACAAACCTTAATGAAATGCTACACATCCAAAAGAAGGGGTTGTTGATAAAGAATTTATAATAACATGGAATGTGCTTCTTAAGTGAAACAAGCAAGATATAAAAGGATATACTCAGTGTGAACTCCACTGGGTGAAACCATATATAGGAAAGTGTGGGCATGTACCTACAAGGTTAATAATGTTTCTGTGTGTGTCAAAGTATGAATGTTTCTTTTTCTATTTCCTGCATTTTATAACCATATGTTACTTTTATAATAGAAAAATTATATAGATAGATATAAATATATTAATATATAGATATCTTGATTAATTCTAGCACTTAATATATGTAAATCTGAAGGTGCCCTCACCATCTTAATTGTGGAACATTTAGACACCAAACAGAATGGGAGCAGCCCTTTTTGTCCCAGCTTGTCACCCCATCCTCAAAGTCCTGTGGCTCCCACTGCCCCAAGAGTCCCCCTCACTCTCTGAGCGCCTCCCACACTGAGCTGTTAGCTCAGAGCTCCCCGGACCTGAAGACCGGAGCACTGTCTTCCTCACAAGGCAAAGAGCACCCTGTGCATCAGGCATTTTTCTCTCTTGAGTCGATAAGCACCAGCGATGAGGGAAGCACCTGCCGTCATCTGTGTACAGAGCTAGAACCTAACAACCCCAGGCCTACTCCCAGGCAAATAGGGCAAATAGAGTTTCCCAGAAGCTGAGACAGGCTGTGCCTGCCCTCGTGGTGAAACTGAAAAAGCTCTGGTCTACGAGCCACTCTGGATTCGATGCTGACCACCTGGCTGTGTGATCTCAGGTGAGTCACCCGAGTTCTCTGCACTGCAGTTGCCCCGCCCATAAAACGAAAACGTTTGACTGGAGTACGTGGAGGCCCTTTTCCTACCATAAGACTGTACAAACATGCGCTCGCAGGAATTGGAGGCAAATCTAAATGTGCAATGTTTTATAGCAAGTGTAGAACACCGGAGTGCACGGTAGCATAAAGGCCCAGCTGCCTTCCTGGTGCAGAAGCTGGCTGCATAGACAGCGAGGGCAGTCAGGCTGGTGAGAGACACACATCAGTGCCAGGCTGCGGTGGGCTGGGCAGGGTGGCCAGGCTCTGGGCCCCCCTAACTGGCCAAGCGTTGCCATCTGGAGCAGGCGCAGATGGACTTTATTTCCAATGGCCAACACCTCATCCGGCGACCTGTGAGCATCTTAATGACGCAAACCCTAGCAAGGGCAGGCCAGGCCTCCTCTCGGAGGAGGATGGAAGCAGAAAGATAACCAGATTCTCCAAGAGGGGAGCGGAACAGCAGGAGCAGGGTGTCACAGGACTGGGGACACAGAAGCCTCAGAAGTGCCAGGAGGCTGCGAGCCTCTGCGCCAAGGCTGCAGGGGGAGGGGCGCTGGTAGCCAAGCACACGCCCCACCGTCCTCAGCACGTTATTAACATTCCAGAGAGGACAGGCAGATAATTAATTTCACGGTGACTTCCTCCCCCCACACCCGTGCCTCTCCTCTGCCCACGCAGTCCCCAGCCAAATCCAAATGAGGGTCTGAGACCCGCCGGAAGACAAATGATCCCAATTAGGAAAATGATCCGGAGGCCGCCACATCCCATTCCCCTGTTGGTCCCTCCCCACCGTCCCTCCTGAGACCACGTACCCAAACACTGGGCACATGGGCATGCAGTCGGGGCTCAGCGAATGTCTGCTGGCTCTGAACCAGGCGGCTGTTCTGTTTGCTCAAACACCCCCACACTGTCCGGTGACGGGGCCACTTCCAGGGAATGAGGAGGAGCATTTAGCATCAGCCTGGCTCTTCCTCTGTAAAGGCGGCCCCCGTCTTTGCTGCCTCCACCTGGGAAGGTCTCCTCGCTGACAGTGTCCCAGGGGCCTACGGTGGCAGGAGGCCTGGGGGGCTTTCTCACAGCTGCCTATAACATTCCCTTCTGGTTTGGGCCCAGCTGCTCCAGTGGCTGATGCTGTTTGTCAGTCACCACCCAGGGGTCATGGAGAAAGTTTGTCCAGGTGCCTGTCAAAATCCAGGTACAGTCATAGGTGCTGACACCTTGTCAGGGTGTCACCCCGACCTGATCTTATTGGCCTTTACATGTTGCTGCCCAGAGAAACATCAGGAGACATCAGTGGCTGAGAACGGGGTGGTCCCTGGAGCCCAAACTCACTTCCCCATATCTGCAGCAAAAAGGTAGTCACAGAAATGCAGGGAGGAAGAGCAGGGCCCTTGTGGAGCCCTGCACACCCTGGGCTCCTGGGGCACGAGGGCAACTGAGAAAAGAGAACAGGGCAGGGCACAGGGCTGCCCAGGACAGCACAGAATCACAGCAGCGTCCGCTTTCAGGAGCAACTGCGAGGAAATAATCAAGCCCACAGCCTGTGATTCACGTCCAAGGACAGGAACCATTTATGAGACTGGAAAATTAGAAATGCCATTGTTTAATGCACTACCTTCGGCAAAACACCTGACTCTCCAAGCCTCAGTTGTGGCAGCTGTGAAGTGGGAAAAACAATAATATTCACTTTATGAATTTGCTGCAAAGATTAAATGTGATAATGCTTGAGATGTGCTTTGCATGGTACCTGACACAGAGTAAAGTTTCAATTTTAGTAAATAGTATTTAGTAAATAGCCCTTACTAAAATCACATCCAAAAATAATGTATTGGTGACACAGATGTTGGTATCCCAAAAGAGTGTGAAATAATACCTGTATTTTTCATACGAAATGTGCATACGTACAATGGGGAGTGGACTTTATTTTATTATTGGAACTTCAGGGTTGTGAAGAGGCCATCTGTATTCAAGTTTCACTGTTGGGGACAGAAAAATCTTGACTGAGTGCAGGAGAGGCCCAGCAGGCCAGGTGGAATGAGGGAGTCTGTCTCCCCGAGCAGCTGAAATTCTACTCTGAGGAACATTTTCTGGTTGCCCCACACTGATTTAGCCTGAATGTGAGTGCATGTAGGTGGGTGTGATTGTGTCTGTGTGTATGAATGTGTATGTATGTGTGCGAATATGTGCGTGTTTGAGTTTCTGTGTGGGTAGGTGTATATGTATGTGTGTCTGTGTGTGTATGTGTTTGTGTGTGTGTGTGTGTGTGTGTGTATCTACATGTCCCCCGATGTATACAGATTCCCACAAGGAGCGTTTCCAGATTGTTCTCCACCACCCAGGGCCTTGTTCAAAACCCAGATGCTGGATCAGAGGAGGGGACACCCTGAGCTCTGAATGTGTGCACGACCCTGTAGAGATTCAGACACCCAGCGTGGGAAGAGTTTGGCCAATCTCAGGATAGGGACCTTACCCCATTCACTTCAAATCATCAGTGCCTGGCATACGGCCTAGCGCATAGGAGGCCTAACAAACGGTTGTTAAATGAATGAATGAATCAATCAATCATCAATCAACCAATTAATCAGTTCATGTATCTTTCCAGCTTTGAGGAAAATACCCTTATCCTGAACTGTACTAGAATGTAAGTCAATCCCCTAAGGATGGGAGCCAAGCACATAGATGTTCAATTAATTTATTGAATTAATTAATTTTTACTAATACTGATGAAAAAGAGGGCTGTTTTTTTCCTAGAAAGACTGTCTTCCGTAACTGAGCTCCCAATCCCAGGGGCAGCACAAAGGAGCAGGAAAGACTTCGGCAGGGCCCACCCCTGCCAGCCCGTGCTCTGACCACAGGAGGGTGCGCACGTGAAAACGCAGCCCAGTCTCACCCTCATAGCAAGAGACCGAATGAGAACAAAACTGGAAATTGTAGCTGCAGCCACCTGTCAAATTTATATGGTTTTCCTGAGTTGTCAAGGTGCTTCACTTCATTTGAGCCAAGACACACTAGAGTGAGTACCATTTTGACAGAGAAGATAAAGTGACCTGTCCAAGATCCTTCAACTACTTGGTGGCATCACCAGGCCATGAATCCTGTTCGTCGAACTCCGCTCTTAGTATTCTTTGCTACTACAATGATGAAAAGACCATAATTTTTCTTTGCTTGCTCTTCTTAGCCAACCACAAGCAGATCCCAACTGCAGGAAGCACCCAGATAAATATGTCAGATGTACCCCTCCAAAGGTTTAAGCAACAAAAGATTATTTCACAGATGATAGCTACTTTGATTCACCAGCTTTGAATGGCTGGACAGGTTCGGCTTGTTTACACACAAATGCAAAAGCCATTAGGAAGCTCTAGTTCCAACACTGCAGATTTTATTGTAAGTACCAACATCCCAAAATGTTCTCCATTACTTACTTGGAATTTCAAAATTATGTAACAAATGTGAGAGACAGAGAAGATAAAAAAATAATAATGGCAATGCCAGAGAGGAAAACAGAAAGAAAGATAGACAATATTTTTCAAATATTTTCCCAACTGTCATTTTAATAATGGTCTAACAACAAAGTATGCTAATTTCCCTCTACAGATACCTGTGAATGCAAATGCAAAACAAATAGTAATTAATGTCTTGGTGTGAAAATCAAGCAGTTGGTATTAATTCTGCATCAGACCTGAGATTATGCACATTCGAAATCATGATGTGTTTTCAGTAGCAACAGTGACAATTATAAAGGAGAAATGGCTAGGAGAGGCTCTAGGGTTAGCAGAATCCACACAACCATCCTTGATATGACCTCTCTCAGCTTCCCACCAAAATACGCTCAGCACTTCCTATCCATAGACCCAACCAATCACAGATCAAAAATATTCAACAGAAAAAAACAATAAAAAGAAAATACAACAATAAAAAATAATACAAATAAAACAATACAGGGTAACAACTATTTACACAGTATTTACATTGTGTTAGGTATTATAGGTAATCTATAGATGATTTAATGTATGCAAGAGGATGCACGTTGGTTATGCACAAATACAATGTCATTTTATATAAGGGACCTGAGCATCCGCAGATTTTGGTATCCATGGGGGATCCTGGAACGAATTCCCCCTGAATACCAAGGGACGACTGTATACACAAACACTCTCAGAGCTAAGAAACACAATCAATCAAGTCTCGAATTCTGAGCTAAATTTTTACTAACTATAGCATGAAGGGAAACTGATAAAAAGTCACTCTCAATAGTGCACACTGACTTTGGAAGCAATAGTACTGAGGCTGGCAGGCGCTGTCAAACCCTCGTTCACAAGCAGAGACCCTAAATCTTCGCTGATTAAACCAACAGATACCATCTAATATGCTCCAAGAGCTCCCTAAAGTCATCCTTCCTGAAACCAACAGGAATGGTTTTCTACTTCAGTTTATAGACTGTCATCTGACTACAACTTTTCACAGTGGAGGGAAGTGGAAGAGAACCAAGGTAGGATACGAAGTTGGCATCAGGCAAACTAAGTTGTAAAAGGAGGCCTGAAAGCTATGCTTCTTAGAGGTTTTGAGGTTTCAGATACTATTTCTGCAAAAGGAGAGAGAAAGAGAGACTATCTCAGAATGCCCAGAAATGAATTATCTGTTTCACGCTCAGAGAAGCAGGAGACGAAAAATCCCACAACAGTCCAGCAAAGTTCACTGTCATCAATGCATGAAAGAAAATCCATCCACAGCTACACTACAATGCAATAGGCACTACCAATATATGACTATTTAAATTTAAATTAATTAAAATTGAATAAAATTAAAGATTCAGTTTCTGAGTTCATAACCACATTTCCAGGACTCAGTAGCTGCATGTGGCTAGTGACTAGCATATTAGACAGCATAGATAGGGAACATCTCCATCATCATAGAAAGTTCTATTGGACAGCTCTGATCTAGAGCCCCCTTTCACTTACTCATCCTCCCCCACTCTGTGCTGTGTCCCCGGGAAGGCAGACCTGTACAGAATGCAGTGAAGGAATCCTTGTTCTCTGGTCTCAGGTTGACTTTGGCAATTGAGGACACCAGTGTGACACTCTGGTGTCAGGCAGCTCCCCACACAGTGGTACTTTCTGGGTTGTGATAACATCCCCTTCTCATCTTACCCTTCAGGCTGAGGGTAGGTAAAGGTGCCCCATGGCTACCCTAGAGCTGGGGTGCTGCATTATCCCTTTCTGGACTCCCCAAACTCTTCCCACACCTTTGGGAATAATCCCCTAATAAATCTTGTATCAGTGACCCTCTATGAGGGTGTTGTCTTTTTCCTGTGAGGACCCTGCTGGATAAGCTCCTGATCTAACTTATATCCGAGGGGATGACTTTATCAACACCTGCAGAAACAGTAGAATCTATAGCCCTCTGGGGGCAAAAATGGATTTAGAACTATCTCTCTTCATTTAAAAATGATTAAACAAAGGAGCATGAAACGGGGGTGGGCAAAGTTTCTTCGTAAGAGACCAGGTAGTAATATTTTAGGTTTTGTGACTTCCGTGGTCTCTGTTGTAATTACACTGTGGTGAGAAAGCAAGCAGCCATAGACAATATATAAATGAATGTGTTCCAATAAAACTTTATTTACAAAAACAACAATCAGGCCAAATTTGGTTCATGGACTATAATTGACCCAAGGATGTGAAGAAAAAGCAGGCCTCTGAGGTTTTTTACTAAAAAAAATAAAAGAAACTGTATGTGTGTATGTGTGTGTGTGTGTGTGTGTGTGTGTGTGTGTGTGTGTGTCTATATATATAAATAGAAAGAAAGCATGGCTAATAGGGATCAAAAGAAGGTGAAAAATGAAAAAAAAATAAAAGCAACATACAGGCTAAGGTAAAGAAAAGTCTAGCTGAGATAGCAAACAAGGCAGAGAAACAATAAATGCACTCAGAATTGTAGTTACCTTAGAAGCAGTAAGGAACAGAATTTATA
>CAUYSK010047291.1:0-35229 GCA_963575035.1 Avahi laniger | reverse complement strand
TGGGTCTCAAAAAGCCCCCAATGAGGTCTTACATGGTAACTTATAGGGAATGGTGAATAACTGCCAGGGGTAACAGATTTACATAACAACAGGTAGTTCCTCTCAGGTTAACAGATTTTCAAAAGGCTTCTACAGATCCTTTAACTAATTCTATTTACGTGAGCAAATGGTTACAAAGTCTTTCAAAGGTTAATTTCTAAATTCTAAGGTAAGTTTATCATTTAAACAGAGGGGTCAAACAGAGATATGTAAGCTCCATGTTTATTAGGTTATTGTGAATGGAGACAGGTAGTCTAGAGTGGTTTAAACAAAAGCTTTGCTTTTAGCCATTCAGGAAGCTGTTGTTTCCAGGCAGCTGTCTGTTCCGGAGGGCACTCCATTGTCAGCTCTCAGCCTATAGTTTTTAACAGATTCACCTGTGTTTTACAAAGCGAATCCAATTCTTTAGGTCTGATAAACGTGGTGCCTCGTGGGATACAGCCGCTACTGCCTTTCAGAGATGCCCTTCCGAGTGTAACAGCATTCGAAATGCAAACCAACACGTTCACATATTCCTTCAGGGCAAAGCTCTGCAAAACTCCTAAGACAAATCCTGTCCCCAAACATGTTTAATACTAATTCATGGAGCAACATGTCTCCCAAAATTTATATGTTGAAATCCTAACCCTCAGTACCTCAGATTGTGACTGTATTTAGAGACAGGGCATTCAAGGAGGTAATTAAGGTTAAACGAAGTCATAAGGATGGGCCCTAATCCATCCTGATTGGTCTCCTATAAGAAGAGGAGATCAGGACACAGACACAGGGAAGAGCATGTGAAGACAGAGAGAAGATGCACTTATACAAGCCAAGGTAAGTGGGCTCAGAAGAAAGCCACTATGCCAACACCTTGATCTTGGACTTCTAGCCTCCAGAACAGTGAGAAATTAAGTTTACGTTATTTTAGCCACTCAGTCTGTGGCTAAGACTATTATGGCAGTCCTAGAAAACTAATACAGACTGAGTTCATAATAGATTGCTTTTATTCCTCTCAAATGTTGTCTTTATAACAGAATAAAGGGCACTGCAAAAAAATAAAAATAAAAATGAAAACAAAAAACCCAAAAACTCCAAAACAGATTTTGTTTATCCATAACAGAAGTAATACCTGGCTATTTTCAGGGCCTGGTATTATGTAGATGCTGTAGAAATCCTGGCTGATCTAATTTGGCAAGTAGCTAGAACTCAGGGTAATCAGATGTTATACATCTGACAGTATCACCATCATAGATATCACTCAGCCATTGGAGATAATGGAAAGTAAGAATGATAACAAAGTATTTGACTTCAAGTATAAGCAAAGAATTTGAAGAGAACAAGCTTTTAAGTATACTTACCAGAAGTTTCCAAAAACTTATCAAATTATGCTAGAGTTGATACTAACTTTAAACATCCACTTATATGACTATTTTTTAAATACATTTCATTATGCTAGTAAAAAATTAAAACAATTCTTGGTTGTATCATTAGTTCCATATTAATAAAGTTATATTTTAATCCTGCTTCATGTCAACAATGGAAAAGAAAAAAGTTAGAAAACATATCATCATATCTGAATGTTATATGTGTGTATGTGTATATATCGTATATATATCTCAGAATGACACTTTTTTGTATTCATTTCATAATCACTTCATATTAATGAAAATAAAGACTAAAGCAACATACTCAGTTCCTTGTTGATTTAAGAAAACTCTTATGCAAAAATTTAAATGAATCAGTCATTCACCTATCCATTTATTCAACAAATATTTATAGAGACAAAGTATCATGCTGACTCCATGGATAGGAGGAAAAGGAATAAAGAATAAATCAGATCCAGACCGTTCTCTCAAATAGCTCATAGCCTCATCACTGAGATTATTATACACAAATACACAATATATAAGAAATATATTTCTTTATTACCTACTATATTCCAATTATGAAGAAGAAAGAAGTTTGGAGGAGATGAGGAAACAACTTTCATCTAAAAAAATCAGAGGAATTATCTGGAAGTGCTTGGTATAAGTGAGACAATTTATAAGAAAGTGTTCAGTTTTTCTTTTACATAAAGGGACACTTGGTATTCTCTGTTGATTCCCCAAATCTTACTGATAACACTTCCATCTCTTACTCTGTGCCCAAAGAATCGTACCCCTGTAGCCTGTATCACCAGACGCTCTTGCAGGTTGATGTCCAGTACAGACAATGGAAGTTACCACCAGGAGTTAAGGTGGGAAGAGAAAAAGGTTGGGGTAGTTTTCCCCCACATGTTCCTGGCTTGTCACAGTGGTCTGGAAACCTTACCACAGCTGCCACTGGTGGAAAGTACTTCTGCAGGACTCCCACTCTCACTGAGCTCCACACTATTATTTCTGCCCTCTGCCCCTTTACTCCTAGAAAGGTAACGCTAAGTTTCTTAGCCTCCCTGCTGACAATTCTGAAGCCATCTGAGGAGAATTCTATTTCCTGCCGGAACCCAGAGTGAACTCGAAAAGACTATGAGAAGTTAAACCAAGAACATATATTTGAAGGCCTTAAAATAGCAATTGGCATCTTCCATATACTTATTTTTTAACTAAGCTTAAATATTCAAATAACCAGTATGTGTATCACTTGACAGGAAAGCACAGCATCTCTTCTAGAAGACAAAAAGGTATAATTTAAAGTCTGGGGTCCTCTATTTAACCAGTCAATCTATTTTGTTCAATAAAATTCACTGGAATATAAACTTCATGAGAGCAGGGACTTATCGGTTCTGTTGTCTGAGGTCTCCACAGTTCCTAGATGAGGCGTGCACACAGTGGGTACTCAGTAAGTGTGCAGTGAATGGATCTCCTGGCAAAAAATTTATTCACCACTAAAAGACTCTATGCCAACATCTGTAAATTAAGAAGACTACTACTTGTCTTGTATTTCCTCTGAAATTCTAAACACAAATAATACAGACTTAAGCTGTTTTTAAACAGGGAAGTGTACACAGATATAAGGTATTTTTATTCTAGTATTTGAGGGAAATTAAAGGAGAACACTCCTTAGAATGGGCAATGTGTGTATCAGCACCGTAAAATTTAAGGAATGTTGCTGCAGAATCCAGTTACAATTCCTCCAAAATTAAGTTTCAAAAAAGTTTAGTTTCAGGAATCTTAAAGTCATTATTCTACAAATCAAGTCCATGAGGAAAAAAATGTATTAATAATAGAAAAGAAAGAAAAATACACTTTGCTCAGCAGTCTAGCATATATCACTGTATAAGCAATAGCTTACAAAATTCTATACTATTTCCATAAGATGCTCCCTAGACACTAAAATTTCTGTTCACATTTGATATTAGAGTTTTGACAAAAAGTACAGTGGGTCTTGGTAGAGGTTTTTGATTGTATATCCAGAAACAAGGCTTAAATTAAATCTTAAACATGGCATAAAATTCTTAGGAAGTAACTACCATCATCAGAAGATTAATTAGAAATCTATGCTTCCTGTCTACACATACTTCTGAATTTGCCAAGGCATTAACTCCCATCACAGCTTTTTTCAAACATTCCATACAGTTAATGATTCTTTCTCAAATATTTTGTGTGGTAAAGGAAAGCTTCCAAAATGCTTAGAATTTTAGTGTAATTGAAAAAGGCATCAGAGATTGCATCTGAACCATAATTCAAAGGAAAGAATGAGGGAAACCACATAATCACAGACAGAACTGCTACCCACACAGCGCTTTTATGACATAGAATCTCAAAACCAGCTTAAGAAACCAGGTTTAAAAAAATAAGCAGTGTCCTATATTACTTGAACAGACTTCTGTTACCAAGTGTTATAAAAAAATGCCTAAAGTTGGGTAAAACACTACCAAAAAAAAGTGCACGTTTATAATTTCTAAATTATCAATGTTGAACAAGGATTCTTACTAAAAACTACCAATATGGCTTGATTCCATCATATAAATAAAGAAATTAAATTAAATTAAAGGATTAGAAAGGGGTAACACATCTTGCCTCCTGCTTCCTTGTTTGCCATAGATGATACACCCTTTGAATTAATCAGTGCTAGAAAATATATTTATTCATTCATTAAAAAATTATTATATGTCAAGCAGTATTCTAGATTTTATGGATACAGGCACAAAGCTCCTGCACTCTTGGAGCTTATATTCCAAAGGAAGAATGACAATGAGCAAAATGTAGTACATCAGAAAGTGATAGCTGTCACAAAGAATACAAGACAATAAAGGATAAGGGAGACGGGTCAAGAGGTAAGATGCTGCATTACAGAAGTGGGATCATGGAAAGTTTTACTGATTCAGAGACACTGAGGCAGGGACACCTGAGGAACTGAGACAATAAAAAATGTAGATACGTAGGCAAAAGCCTTCCAGGCAGAAGGACTAGTGAATGCCCAGTCCTCAAGGCATAAGTAGCCTCAAGGCAGGAGCACGCTTGCTATGTTCGTTCAACGAACGTGGGGCAACGGCCCGCAAGGGAGCAACGGGGCGAGAACTAGTGATGGGGCCAGAGGAGCAGCAGAGGGGTGGCACGGATCACACAGGAGCCCGCGGACTATTGAGAGAAGGTTAACTCTCAATGAAGTGAAATGCCACTGGACGGTTATGAGCAAAGAGATGACATCCTTCATTCACTCATTCATTCTTTTAGCCGGGCACTACTTGACAGGAATAGACTTGCTATTCTAGGCTTTCTCCCTGGAGAACAGATTAACAGATGGGAAAGACAAAAGCAGGGAGATCAATTAAAATGCTCTTCCAATTATCCAAGGAATAAATAATACTAATAGTTATAATAATAGACGATACCTAGTTAGCACTACTATTTACCTGCCAGTCTTCTAAGCACTATGTATAGTCGTATTATAAACAGATATAAACTGGACCACGCCTTAAAAAATCAAGCTCTAAAAAAGGCTTAAACAATAATTTAAATAATATCAACATTCGTATTGTACTTCTTTTAGCTAATGATAATTTCACATTAACTGTGTATTTACTATAAAACTCAGGAAGTGCAGACAGATGGTGAAATAAGATTCTATTGTCCAAGATAATCTCATGGCCTTTTAATTTGAATCTTTGTTAAAAATATATAGTTCATAAATTACAAAAAAGAATTAAAGCTCTTTAAACTTAGCTAAAATTCCAAATAGTTAATGTCTGTAAGAAGTAAACATCACCCATTCACCACCTATGTGTCAGTGCTAGAAGCCTCAAGTACTAAGTTCCTCCCATGTTTAACCCCATATATTCTAACAGTCTCCAACACTGCGAATTCCACCCCACATCAGCATTCTAAAGTAAGCCCTTCTGTACATTTCTGTCACCATGATCTTGTCTTTAAGTCTAATACCTTTTGTTTGAACTAGTACTCAACATTTTCGGTTTTCATCTTTTCCCACAGGTTCTTCCAATTATAGACTAACTCCTTCACTTCCACAAAAAACATTTTTTAAAAATGTGAATGCTTAATTCCTCTACTTAAAGAAACTTCTCATGGCCCACAGTTAAAATTCAACCCCCTTATAGTGTAAAAGGCAAGCAGGTCTTTACACACCAACCAGGTAGTCTCCCAAAGGTCCCCAAACCACATTATGTGTCACAGAACTGCCATATTCATTCTAAACTTTCATCTTTTGCATATGTGTTCTCGTCTTTAAATGTCCGTTTATTTTTTAGTATTCTAGATCCAGCTATTACTCTCTCTGTTGAATATGTGTATGTCTTTATTATGTAGCCAATCATATTTTATTCCAACTATTTATTTATGTCTCTATTTCCCTTATTCAAGCACAATATTTGACATTATAATATCTACAGTGCTTCAACAGAGAATAACCAACAACTTAAGTAAACACCTACTTTTCAAATGACATATGCTATTTTACATCTATCACCACCCTTTCTACTCCCTGATACCTCTCACAAAGCCTTAATCATTTCCAAGTAAAGCATTCATTCATGCATTTACTGGTCTTCATTAACTATGAACATTGTGCCAAATTTTGTACTTGATGCAGCTCCTGGAATATCTAAATTAATAAGATAGAAATCCTGCTTTCAAGGAATTTATAGTCTAATAAGAAGGCTATACGTTAATAGATAATTATACAACAACATGGTAATACAGATACAAAAACAAAAATGTAAATGCAAGATGGCTTATTCTTTGAAAAGCTAATAAAATACTACAGATAATAATAGAGCTTAAAAAGGGGAAAAAAGCTAATCTATACAGAGACAAAATTTATAAAAGTGACAGTATAAAATGTGTGATACTTATATTGTGTATTGCTGGCAGATGCACCAATCAACAAAGCAGAAGATTGAATCAAAAGGCAATGCTTCTTTTAGAGGACGAGCAATATCCTTTACACAGTGGTACTTTGGATTTGTATAGAGTTCTGAAATCTGAGACTGCCTCAAATGTTTCATTGAGTTTCTTGAAATAGTTTCAGACATAAATCCTACTAAATATGTAATTACAATAGAAGATCAATAAAGTCCCAAAAAATAGCCTCTTATCTGCATATCACAATCTGCGATGCAGATCTGATCCCAGAGGGTCTGACTGGGCACGGGACACCATGACGCTGTCGTACAATAAGGTACAGCATCAACTGAAGAAATGACCTACAGAGTCACTGCAGTGTGGTCATAAATAATGTGGCACATTTTTGTGTGTTGTTCTTTACTACACTTGCCAGACTAAGTAGGTGTGCAGCAATAAGAAATGTGATTATACATCAAAGAGCCAAAAACAGATGCTCTTTTAAGCTAGACTCTCAAAAAGGATTAAACTAATGTGGCTCGATCTACTCCCATGCATGTGGTCAGCAGTGGAATTTAAATATCTCCTAAAATCAAAAAAGTTAAAGGGGAAAAATTCATATTCTGAATCTCAATTTAGTAAATAATTAATTAATAGTAAGTCTGAATAAAATCTGACAAATGCTAAATTTGTTACAGTAAGAAAAAAAATCTCATCTTTTATAAAACTACTGCTACAACATATTGTCATGTAGATACATTTGACTATTTCTTCATGAAAGCCATAAGATCTCCTTTTATAAAAGAACTGCACATATATATTGTTGTCCTATATTAGAGAAATTCAATGTGTTCATGAATTCAGTGAGTTTTTAAATTACTGTTACTGCTGAATTCCAGTATTACCTGGGTGTATTCTAATATTACCTGGGACACTCTCCTGGGATTTTAACATTAATTTGCATTAAACTTGTGTTTGTTACATGCCAATCTGGACTTGGATTGTGTTTGAACATCAAATCTACCAAATTTTTACCTCATATTTGCTATTCACAGTTTGTTATCTTTCTTAAAATTATACCTTATTTCCTGACATCCAGAAAACAAATAATTTTGGTGTCTTAATACATTACACAAAACATGAATCACAACACTGATTTCAGAAAATGCTTTCAATAATTTCAAAGCCACAGCTACATTCCCAAATGCATGTTAACCAAAGATTTACAAACAAAAACAAAACTAAATAACCATAAGTAAACTCAAAGCTTTCTTGTTTTTCTCTTTTGCTTACTCTTTGCTACTACAGCAAAGTAGTAAAGGATCATTCTAGAATAACATTTTATTTTTGCTTTCAGAAAACTAAGTCTCTTACAAACCCAAATGTAGCTCCTATGTTAACCATATCTGCTGTTTTTCACCTAATTTCAGAAATAATCAATAGAAAAAAGTTTATTTTTTAAACAAACACCTATAAAACACTCAGTATGGCAATGCACAGATATCAATACTTTATAAACTTTAACTTGTTTAATTTTCAAATGATGCCATGAGATACATAGCACTGTTATTCCATTTTACAGATGAGAAAAAAGAGAGGTAGTGTATCTTGTCCATGATCTCCAAGCTGGTCAAGTTCCAAATCCAAAAATGAAACCATGGCTATCTGGCTCCAGAGTCAATATGGTTAACTACCACCATGCATGTGATTTATAAATCAAAACACTTAACTATCATTATCATAATATTTTTCATTCAACCATTCCTGCACTTGCTAGAAACTAAATACCTCTGCCTTCATCTTTCATTTCTCAAGAAAAACAATGGAGATTTTATTGTCATGTGTGCCCACTTACCTCCACTATTCTGTTTGTAAAGTTCATATTTTATGAAAGACCTTCTATTCTATGTATTTGTAAAAATGTTCATTAAAAAGGTTTAAAGAAATGATTCACGAATACAGCTTTCTATTTTAGAATCTAGATGGGGAGCATATAATAATAAATTTTTAAAAACACCAACAGCTTATTTTTTTTTTCTTTCTTTCTTAAGTAAAGAAGTTCCACAGAGAAGCCAGGACAAGAAGGTTTTAGAGATCAACTGTGAGATAACAGAGTTTTATACCAGAGTTAGAAATTTAAAAGCTGAGACTACAGCAAGTACTATGCTTCAGTCTCCATAATGGTATAAATTTTTCCTGGTAATAAATTAACACTTCTAAAATGTTTTTGTCTTGGGAATGTCAATACTCCTATGGCAGCGAAAACTCCATACATACAGCCCAACCTTCTGATGACGACAACTACAAACTCTAAGCAAAATGCCATAAACAACTACCCAAGAAACACAAAAAAGCAAGCAGATTATGGGGGGGAATCAAAACTTAGAGAAGTGAATCTACAGGTGGTAAATTACCTATGGTTTGTACTGTTTGCTTTCATATTTTTTCAAAGTTTTGTCCCAAGGGGGAATCCAGTAGCTGAGCAGTACAATAGTGCTGTGGCTAAAATTTTCAAAGAAACCCTGTGTTTCTGGACAGAGGAACCAGAGGGGGAAACACACAGGTTAGAGAGTACACAGGGAATCTGAGATGAGGGACATCACCTAATTTTGATATGAACCACACAATCCTCAGACCATCATCAGAATTAAGCATGTGTTACAGACCCAAACCCATGTAGGAAAAACTTAGACAATTGAAGTGAGATTAATTCTACCTATGCAAGTCTCAGAATAGCTCTTATACTTACTTTATGTGAGACAAACAAAACCAAAATTCTGAGAGTTAAAAATTCTAAGAGTTAAAAACTCCATGGTGACCCAGTCATGGAGGACTCCAAATTTTGTGACTTTTACTTGGAGGAGCCCTATAAGCTCTTGACAGTGTATATCAGAAAAAATATCCCCTCATGCTTCTAGAAAGAGGAAGAGAAAAAGGAATTATTTTAAAAATCACCAGAACATTCCGTTCTTCTTAACAAGACATGCCCTCAGGAGAAACTATTTATTTATCCCTAATCTACTGGGGTTTCATCAAAGCTTAACCTAACTTGAGAAAGAAAAAAACAGGCATACTTAAGAGATAGGGCAGCTTTGGTTCTAGACCACCACAATAAAACAAATACTGCCAATAAAGTGAGCCACACAACTTTTTTGGTTTCTCAGTGCATATAAAATTCATGTTTATACTATAATATAGTCTATTGAGCATGCAGTAGCATTATGTGTAAAATCAATGTGCACACTTTAAAATAAAAATACTTTATTGTTAAAAAATACTAATAATCATCTGAGCCTTCAGCCAGTCATAATCTCACCTTTTTACTGGTAGAGGGTTTTGCCTCCATGTTGATGGCTACTGACTAATCAGCGTGGTAGTTACTGAGAGTTGTGGTGGCTGTGGCAATTTCTCAAAATAAGACAACAATGAAGTTTGCCACATCAACTTTCCTTTCATGAAAGATTTCTCTGCAGCATACAATGATGTTTGACAGCATTTTACCCACAGCTAAACTTCTTTCAAAATTAAAGTCAGTCCTCTCAAATCCTGCCACGGCTTTATCAAGGAAACTTATGTCATATTTTAAATCCTTTGGTATCACTTAACAATGCTCACAGCATCTTCACAAAGAACAGATTCTATCTCAAGAAACCACTTTCTTTGCTCGTCCATAAGAAGCAGCTCATCATCTGTTCAACTTTTATCATGAGATTGCAACAATTCTGTTATTAGGTTGATGCAAAATTAATTGCGGTTTTAGCATTGTTGAAATTTGCTGTTTGATATTGGAATACATTCTTTAATAAATGTGATTATGTTATACATCGTTTTAATGTGCATTTCTCACTTTATGTTTTTTTGCTAACGACATTACTTGCTATTTATTTTATATTTATCTTAAATTATTGAAATGATCTTAGATAAAAATTAAATTTGAGTGATTTTTTTATGCGAGTTCAAAATGGGTCATAAAGCAGTAGAGACAACTCACAACATCAATAATACATTTGGCCCAGGAACTGCTAACGAATGTACAATGCAGTGGTGGTTCCAGAACTTTTGGAAAGGAGACGAGAGCATTGAAGATGAGGAGTGCAGTGGTCAGCCATCAGAAGTTGACAATGACCAATTGAGAGCAGTCATTGAAGCTGATCCTATTACATCTACACAAAAAGTTGCCGAAGAACTCAAGGTTGACCATTCTATGGTGATTCAGGACTTGAAGCAAACTGGAAAGGTGAAAAAGCTCAATAAATGGGTGCCTCATGAACTGACCAAAAAAAAAAAAAAAAAATCGTCGTTTTGAAGTGTCATTTTCTCTTTTTGTGCACAACCACAGTGAACCATTTCTTGATTGGATTGAGATGTGTGATGAAAAGTGGATTTTATACAATGACCAGCTCAGTGGTTGGACCAAGAAGAAGCTCCAAAGCACTTCCAAAAGCCAACCTTGTACCAAAAAAAAGGTCATGGTCACTGTTTGGTGGTCTGCTGCCAGTCTGATCCACTACAGCTTTCTGAATCCTGGTGAAACCATTACATCTGAGAAGTATGTTCAGGAAATCAATGAGATGCACTGAAAACTGCAATACCTGCAGCCAGCACTGGTCAACAGAAAGGGCCCAGTTCTTCTCCAAGATAATGCCAGACTGCATGTGGCACAACCAATGCTTCAAAAGTTGAATGAATTGGGCTGTGAAGTTTTGCCTAATCTGCCATTTTCACCTGACCTCTCGCCAACCCACTTCTACAACTTTATGCAGGGAAAATACTTCCACAACCAGCAGGATGCAGAAAATGCTTCCCAAGAGTGCCTCGAATCCCGAAGCATGGATATTTATGCTACAGGAATAAACAAACTTATTTCTCATTGGCAAAAATGTGTTGATTGTAATGGTTCCTATTTTGATTAATAAAGATGTGTTTGAGCCTAGTTATAATGATTTAAAATTCAAGATCCAAAACCACAATTACTTTTACACCAACCTTAATGCATCTTCAGACTGCACATTTAATTCTAGCTCTCTTGCTATTTATACCACATCTGTCATTATTTCTCCACTGAGGTCTTAGACCCCTCAGAGTCATTCATCCATGAAGACTGGAATCAACTCTTTTCAAAATCTTGTTAATGTTGATATTTTGACCTTCTCCATTTAATCACCAATGTTCTTCATGGCACCAAGCATGGTGAACCCTTTTCAAAAGATTTTCAATTTACTTTGCCCAGATTCATCAGTAGAATCACTATATATGACAGAAATAGCCTTAGGAAATATATTTCTTAAATAATAAGACGTGAAAGTCAAAATTACTTCTTGACCCATAAGCTTCAAAATGTAGTGGTAACAGGTATGAACACAAGATTAATCTCCTTGTACAACTCCATCAGAGTTCTTGGGTGACTAGGTACATTGTCAATGAGCAGGAATATTTTGAAATGAATCTTTTTTTCTGAATAGTAGATCTCAAAAGTGGGCTTAAAATATTCAAGAAACCTTTCTGTAAACAGATACACCGTCATCCAGGCTTTTTTGTTACACTGATAGAGCACAGGCAGAGTAAATTTAGCATGATTCTTAAGAGCCTAGGATTTTTAGAATGGTAAATGAGCACTGGCTTCAACTTAAACTCACCAGCCGCACTAACCTCTAACAAGAGAGTCAGCCTGTCCTTTGAAGCCTTGAAATCAGGCGTTGACTTCTACTTTCTAGCTATGAAAGTCCTCAATGGCATCTTCTTCCGATAGAAGGTGGTTTTTGTGTACATTGAAAATCTGTTGATCAGTGTAGTTACCTTCATTAATTATCTCAGCTGGATCTTCTGGATAATCTCCACAGCTTCAACATCAACACTTGCTGCTTCACCTTGTACTTTTATATTACAAAAATGGCTTCCTTCCTTAAACCTCATGAACCAACCTCTTTCAGCTTCCAACTTTTCTTCTGAAGCTTCCTGATCTCTCTTAACCTTCACAAAATTTAAGAGAGTTAGGGTCTTGCTCTGGGTTAGGCTTTGGCTTAAGAGAATATTGTGGCTACTTTGATCTTCTATTCAGATTGTAAGTTTTTCCATATCGTCAATAAGGCTGTTTTGTTTTCTTATCCATATGTTGACTGGAGTAGTAATTTTAATTACCTTCAAAACCTTCTCATTTGCATTCGTGACTTGGCTAACAGTTTGGCAGAAAAGGCCTACCCTTTGGCCTATCTTGGCTTTCAACATGCCTTCTTCACTAAGTATAATCATTTCTAGCTTTTGATATTAAGTGAGACACCTGTGACTCTTCCTTTCACTTGAAAACTTGCAGGCTATTAGCAGTTATCAGTTGGCCTAATTTCAATATTGTTGTGTCTCAGGGAAGACTAGGCAGGCCCAAGGGGAGGAAAAGAGTGAGAGCAACAGTCAGTGGAGCAATCAGAACACACACAACACTTACTGATTAAATTTGTTGCCTTATGTGGTCACAGTTTGTGACACCCCAAAAAATTATAAATAGTAAAATTAAAGATCACTCATTATGGGTCACTGTGAGAGATATAATAATAATCAAAAAGTTTAAAATATTGCTAGAATTAACAAAATGTAACACAAATACAGGAAGTGAACACATGCTGTTAGAAAAATGGTGCCAATAGACTCGCTCAATGCAAGGTTGCCACAAACCTTCAGTTTGTTTAAAAAAAAAAAAAGTATCTGCAAGACACAATAAAGTGAAGCACAATATAACAAGGTATGCCTGTACCTAACTCCATTTATTAGCCTTCAGTGTGAGGGAAAGGAAATATCCAACTACAGCTCCCTCTATCCTTCCATGTAGAAGAAGGGAAATACATATCCCCATTCCCCTCCAGCCATCCTATTCCACCTGTGGATGGGGTGGAGGTCTAAGAAGCACTGATAAAGTTCACAGTTCAGAAGCTGAGGCTCACCTAAATGCTAGAGATCAAAAACGCTAACAGAAATGAAGAGTGTCATTGAAGGGCTCAACAGTAGACTAGACACTGCTGAGGAAAGAATGTGAGTTTGAGAATCTGACAATAGAAAATTCCAAAACTAAAAGCAAAGAAAAAAGATTGGGGAAAAAAACAGAAAAGACTATCCAAGAACCATGAGGCAACTACAAAAGTTGTAACATACACATAATGGGAATACCAGAAGAAGAAAGAGAGAAAAGAATAGAAGCAATAGTGACTGAGAATTTTCCTCAAATTAATGTCAGACAAAAAAACTATAGATCAAGAAAGCTCAGAGAGCATGAAGCAAAATAAATGCCAAAAAAAAGCTATATCTAGGAATATTATATTCATATATCATAAAAATTAAAATAAATTAAAACCCTGAAAGCAACCAGAGGAGGGAAATAAAACACCTTACCTAGACAAAGGCAAAGATAAGAATTATATTCATCTTATTCTCAGAAACTACACAAGGAAAAGAGAGTGGAGTGAAATATTTAAAGTGTTGACAGAAAAAGATCATCAACCTAGACTTTTGTAAATTGTCTTTCAAAAGTGAAGGAGAAATAAATATTTTTTCATTTAGACAAAATTGAGGAATTTTTTGCCAGTAGACCTGCCTTGCAAGAAATGTTAAAAGAAGTTCTTCACAAAGAATAAAGATAATACAAGTGAGAAACTGAAATCTACATAAAGAAAGAAAAATGATTAGAGAATGAATAAGTAAAGTTAAAATATTTTTTCTTAATCTTAATTGATCTAAGATAAAACAGCTTGTTCAGAATAATAATAGCAACAATGTATTTGATTATTTATATGCTTATGTAAGCTTATATATAAGTGAAATGAATAACCACAATGATAGAAAGCACATGAGGGAGGCATTAGGAATATTTGTTTTTATAAGGTACTTGCACTACCCATGAAGTGGTATAGTTTTATTTGAAACTTAACTTGGATTAGGTGTAAATCTACATTGGAAAATCTAGGGCAACTACCAAAATTTTTCTTAAAAAAAGTATAATTGATATGCTAAGAAAAGAGAGAAAATAGAATCATATAAGATGTTCAATTTAGACTCCAAAAGGCAGAAAAATTGTGGAAGATAAAAATAGAAATGGAGTCCAAGAAAAAGGAATAGGAAACAGTAACAATATGGTAAACAGTAATCCAACTATATCATTAATCACCTTAAAATTCAATGATTTAAATAAACCTCTTAAAGACAGAGACTGTCATAGTGAATCAAAAAGTAAGATCCAACTACATGTTGTCTACAAAAGACCCACTTTAAATATAATGGCACATACAGAGTAAAAGTAAAGGTATGGAGAAAGGTGTAATACGCTAGTACTAATTACAAGAAAGAAGGAGTAGCTAAATTAATTTCAAACAGAGCAGATTTCAGAAAAAGGAAAGTTATAAGAGATAAAGAATATTACATGATAATAAAGTGTTCAATACTCCAATAATACATAACCATTCATAATGCATATGCCCCTAAAAACTAAGTATCAAAATATATGAGGCAAAAACTCAGAGAACTGCAAGGAGAAATAGACAAATCTTCCATTACCTTTGGAGACTTAAATACCACTCTATCAGAAATGAACACATATAGCAGGCAAAAGTTAGTAAGGACATAGTTGAACTAAAAAACACTATCAATCAACTAGATATAATTGACCTCTATAGACTACCACATACAACAAGAGAAGATATCTCATCATTTGAAAGCTCACATGGACATCCACCAAGATAGAATATATCCTGAGCTATAAAAAAAGCCCTCGACAAATGTAAAAGAATACACATCATACAATGTCTGCTCTTAGATAACAATGAAAATAATCTAAAAAACAAAAAAAAAAACAGGTGGGAAATTCCAAAATATCTGTACATTAAAAAGCACATTTCTAAATAACAAATGGGTCAAAGAAGAAATCTCAAGAGTAATTAAAAATATAATGAAAAAAATGAAAATAAAACTTAGCTTAGAAATTTATAGCATTAAATTTAAGTATTAGAAAAGAAGAAAGATCTAAAATCAAACTTCTAAGTTCCTATCTTAAGAAACCACACAAAGAAGAGCAAAATAAATCCAAAGTACGCAGAACAAAAGAAAAAAAATAAAAATTAGAACAGGAATAATAAAACAAACAACAGAAAGTCACCAGAGAATATCACCAAAACCAAAAATGGGTTCTTTGAAAACATTAATAAAATTGATAAATCTCTAGCCAGGTTAACTAAGAAAAAAATAAAGAGGTTACAAATTGCTACTAGCAGAAATAAAAGGGCCATTACTACAGATCCCACGGACATGAAAAGGATAATGATGAAAATGAAAAACTCTATGCTCACAAATTTGATAACTTAGATGATGTAGATCAATTCCTTCTTAGATATAATTTGTAATAACTAATATCCAAAAAATAGAAAATCTGAAAAGGGAATCCATCCAATAAAGAAATTGAATCAAAAATTAGCAACACTCCTAAACAGAAAGTACCAAGTTCACTGGTGAATCCTACAAAAGATTTCAGGAAAAAATTATGTCAAACCTCTATAATCTCTCTTAGAAAATAGAAACAAAGAGAATAATTCCTAACTCATTCTATGAGGCCACATCCCCCTAATACCAAAACCAGATGAAGACAGTAAAAGAAAAGAAAACTACAGAACAATATCTCTAATGAAGATAAATGCAAAACTCCCTTACAACATATTAGCAAATGATCCAACAATGTATAAAAATATTATATACCATGACCAAGTGGAATTTATCCCAGGTATGCAAGGCTCGTTCAATATTTGAAAATCTATTAACATATCACATTAGCAGGCTAAGGAAGAAACATTAAATAATCATGTCAATATACGCAGAAAAGCATTTGACAAAGTTCTACACCGACCGCTGACAAAAAAAAAAAAAAAAAAGAAAGAAAAAAGAAAAAGCTCTCAGGAAACTAGAAATAGAGGGAAATTTTCTCAACTTGATAAAGAATATCTATAGGAAATCTATAACTAGTTTCATACTTAATGGTTAGAAACTCAAAGCTTTCCCACTAAGATTAAAGAAAAGGAAAGGATGTCTTCTCTCAGCACCGCTTTTCAACATCATACTGAAAGTCCTAGCGGATGCAGTAAAATAAGAAAAGGAAATAAAAGTATTGAGACTGGGAAGCAAAAATTAAACTGTCTTTGTTCACAGATGGCATAACTGTATGGATAAAATCCAAACGAACTGACAAAAATAAAAATCCCTTTTGGAACTAATAAGTGATTATTGCAAGGATACAAAGTTTATATACAAAGTTCAAATACTTTCCCATACACCAGCAGTAAAAAAGTGAAATTTGAATTTAAAAACACAATAGCATGTACATTAGCACTTAAAAAATATGTATGTATGAATCTAACAATACATGTAAGTTCTATATGAAGAAAAATAAAAAATTCTGATGAAAGATATCAAAGAACTTAAAAATAGATATTCCATGTTCATGGGTAGAAAGACTCAATATTGTCAAGATGTCAAGTTCTCCCCAACTTGATCTAAGGATTCAACACAATCCTAATAAATATCCCAGCAAATTATTTTGTGGTTTTGTAGATCTTGACAAACTGATTCTAAATTTTATAAGAAGAGGCAAAAGACCGAGAATAGCCAACCAACTCAATATTGAAGTAGGAGAACAAAGAGGACTGACAACTACCTAACTTCAAGACTCGCTATAATGATACAGTAATCAATACAGGATGGTATTGGTGAAAGAATTAATAAAGAGATCAATGGAACAGAATAAAGAGCCCAGAAAAGATCCATATAAATATACTAAATTGATCTTTCACACAGGATAAAAAAACAAAATGGAGCAAAGACAATTTTTTCAACTAATAGTGCCGGAACAACTAGACACCGACATGCAAAAAAAAAAAAAGGAATCTAGAAACAAACTTACATCCTTCACAAAAATTAACTCAAAATGCGTCATAGACGTAAATATTAAACACGAAACTATAAAACTCCTAAAAGACAGCATAGGAAAAAATCTAGATGGTTTTCACAGCAATATTTACTAGTAAGTATAGAGAGTTCTCAATACTCTCTGCACCCTACCCCAACCACACAACCCTCCCCACTATCAACATCCCATACCAGAGGAGGACAATAGTTTATCAAACACTAAAATAATATACAAGGTACCATTTCTATCTTCTGCCATTTTTAGTTTAATTTCTACCTACATGTTCACTTGCAAAGATTCCAAAGTCTATATAGGCACCATAATAGAAACCAAAATGAACAGAAAAAATGTTAGAGAAAATTTTAAGAAAAAGATATATTAACATCAAGTATTCAATAGAATGAACTGATTTCCTAAAAGAAGCGAGAAATTTTTATTCTGATTTAAAAGTGTGTTTCAATCATTTATTTTCTTCCAGCTCTATTTTTAAGTGGAAAGAGACCAAGTTGTTCTTTGAATTTTATATATCCATACGATAATACAATTTAGGAAAAGAGATCTTAATTTTACATCTGATGACTGATGTGTGAACTAGATAAATATAAAATTTCATCCATTTTAAAGAATTTTGCTCTAAAGTCTTCTCAATATTTTATTAAATAAAAATAGTTTCTCTATTTAGCTGGTCGAAGATAGTAAAAGATAAACCCGATAGTGAAAATTTCTGTCTTCCTTTATATTTGAAAAACAAATTGTACTTCACAGTAAATAAATGTTTTATATAAAACTTCATAAGGTTTCATAAACTCCAAGATGCAAAGTAGCTTAATTAACTTATTTTCCACTATTTACTGTCATATTCACTACAGGTATCATTAAAGAATCTTTTCAAAATTATTTTTCTTAATATTTTAATAGCTTTTCCAAATAGACAACTGAAATTTCTCCAGGATTTAGAGTGTGGAATATGGTTTTATAAAGTTAAGAATTTCTTTAAAAAAAGAAAAATTGCACTAATATTGTTCTTCCATATTACTCATTTATGTTCCTGGAAAATAAGGTTGTATGGGTTACAAAGATAAATTTGTCTGTGAAACTGATGTTTATAAATAGTTTTATTTTAAAGTAAGACTTTGCAAGACTAGAAATTGTATTAATTGTTTACAGTATTCATTCACCTAATAAATAGTGGTCTGTTGTCATGCTGTATAATAATGCATGACACTACTAGATTTGAGAGTATATTACCATTATATATTACCAGAATCAGTTTATCATTTACATAATTCAGTATGATATAATGAATTAAAATATTTTATGTAGACACATAAAGGCTTAGGTACACACTAGGGGAAAAAATTAGAAATAAATGGCTTCCCAAATAAATAACCTGTAAATGGGACAAATGTTAATTATGTTCAAAATTATGCTGTAAGTTATGTATATGAAAACAGGAATGTAACAGTCTAGCTTATACTCTGAATTTACATTGTTCTTTTTATGAAAATACATATTGTCTCTGCATATATGTGTGCACATGACACGTGTATGTATGTTCACACATCAACAAAATATGGCAAATCTCCCGTGTGAAACATATGTATTAATCTGCACTACATTACACAGCTTTATTTTGTTGCACCTTGAAAAATAAATGACTCAGAAATTGTTTGAAAATCACCAAAATAATAAATAATATCTCAGGAGTGTATCCTTTAATGGAGTCAGGACTAAGTTCTGTTTGTTCTGTTAAAAACTGACTAAAATTAAAGCATAAATCACTAGATCTGATGACTGAAGAATTATAAGAATGTGATTATCGTAATTAATGAAATGTATTTGGAAGGAAGCTTCTTACCATGACCTTCATATTATTTTTTTAAAGTGATTTAAAAACTTAAAGTTCATCTTTTGCAATATGATCTCTGTTTTACCTTGGAAATATTCATGAAGAACAGAGAAAGGCAAATGTATGACTTGTGCATCTTTTTAAATTAATCTACCAGAGAAGGAAGTGAAGAAAATGTTCTCTTCTCCAAAGAAAATAATACAAAGTACTGAGAGTAAAGCCGTTTGTCCTTTCCAGGAGAACAGCATGCCTGTGTTCAAATCAACCAATCCCCGAAAAGGTTTCCCAGGAGTTACAGTCACCATTGTCTAGTCATTCTCTTACTGAACAATAGAAAACATCATCGCCCCTGCGCCCGCAGAAGAAGAAAGTAGGTCACCCTTTAGAGTTTTCGATGTTGCTTTATAGCATATTGAGTGTTACTGTTATTAACTCAGTTCATCTAATTTAACATATTCAGCTTAAATTAAAGTTTGATTTGTTTTTACCTCAAAAACTTCTTCATCCAAAATCCTTGTTCCAAAAACCGTGATTCCATTGGTATCAACAATTGCTCTCTCACTTCTATCAAGTGGTTTTGTGGTTTTCTTTTTACAGTCAACAATCATTGTCACAGTTTTCTTCTCCACGCTGATTGCTACCCGATGCCACCTAAAAAAGCCAAGTAATTCTTTTGTAAGCTTCAAAGACATTGGCTGCCAAACCATTATCCACGTTAAAACGCTGTGATTTTTAAATTGTAAAAGTGAGCTGAAATCATACAAAAATGGAGGCTCATTTCTTAACCAGGGGGTTAACAGGTGACTACTCACTGTTTACCCAGCACAATGCTAGACACTCAGAAGGACATGGTCAGCACAAGATGCACAGCAGGACTAGCTGTCCATGCTGATGAGGATGTGCCCATCCTTGGCTTCGCTTTGTGTTGCGGCAACAAAAGCTTAACCTCACTATGTCCTGATGAAGGTATTTGATAGAGATTAGGGTGGGATATGAGTAAGTAATAGTTTCCACATATGTAAATGCTTTCTTCCAAAGTGGAATTCCACTTTAAAAAAAATTCTGCTTTAGTAATCCCCTGAGATTGACTGTAAAAGGGTATGTCTACTAATTGAATGACTGCTCCATCTGGAGCAAATGAACATTCTAATTGTAAAACACAAGGTGCTGCTCTGTCTTTATTCACATTTATTTCAAGTGCTTTCATTTTCTTTTTCCACTTTAATTTCAAGACAGTTATAGATCACTGCTGTGGGCAGCATCCAAGACGGAGACACAATCTCTCTCCTTTCCAGAGCTGGCAGCAAGTGGGAAAACAGAAAGCAAGCACAGTCGACGCATGTGTGGAATGAGAGTCTCAATTCATTCTGCAGCTACTGCCCCAGCTAATTCAGGGCAGCGGTGAGAGGACTGGCAGAGCAGACATGGCCAGCACTTCGGAAACCTGCATTCCCTAACCACACCGTAAAACGGTGGGCTTATTGACAATATACGGTGCTAACATAAACCACTAAATGAAGCTCACTTGGATTCTGCAAGCCGGTCTGGTTTATATTTTATTTTTCCAAATTAAAACTGCTAGATTAATATTCCAGAAGCGCCTAAGACTAGATCCATAAAATAAAGTACCCTAAAAGTTGCAGAAGCCTCTCTAAAATGTCTGTTTCATGTGACTTGGCATGGCTGCTGATGAGGACCAAATGTATTTCCATATACCCTTAATCTTTGCTCTTTCCACTAACACATTCAACTGGCATAGGTGTCTGCTTGCTTTGAATTCAGCAAAGATTTATATAAAGAGCTACCCAATACAGTGAGAGTAAAATTTACACATACTTCATGCCAAGAAGCCTGTATCTTCACTTAAACCATTCCCAGTATTTGTAGGTATGCGTTTTTCACTAACAGAAAATAAAATTGATTTTAATAGTTAAAAGCTGATCAGAGCTCTAAACTTGATATTTTTGTTGAATTAATTTAAGCGGTGATAATGATATATCATAATCATGGTATCACAATAATATTCAAAATACTAAATTAACACAGTCTTGGAGTCATTCTTAATTATTCTCTTTCTCTCACACTATACATTCATATTATCAGAAAATCCCATCGCTTTGTATATTCAAACTGTAAACAGAATCAGTGTCCCTGAACTTACTTCAAGCTGCCCTCTCTCTCCCCTAGACTACTGACTGGTCTCTGCCTCCCCTCTAATGCAACCAGAGTGACCTTTTTAAAATCTAAGTCAGATCAAGTCTTTGCCTTGCTAAAAATCTATTAAATACAATACAATAAAAGCTAAAGTTTTCATTCCATTTCACGGGGTATGGGTCCCCTGGCCCTCTCTGGTCTCATGTCTTTTTGTTTCCTGGCTCCCTTAACCTCAGCCACAGGCTGCACGTGTTCTGCACTCTGCCTGGAACGTTCTTCTTCCATCTACCCACATGGCGATTCCCTCGCTTCCTGCGTGACTTTACTCAATGCAATCTCATCAAAGAGGACTGGCCTGTCTAAAATAGTATACCCTACATATCTTGTCTTGATTTATTTCCATTCATATAACTGTTAGTACTTTGCATATTAAGTGCTTATGTGTCTATTGTCTGTCTTTTCTAATAAAATTTAAGCTCCAGGTGTGGAAGGATTTCACCTGGGTTGTTCACTGCTGCAACTCTTGTGCCTTGAGCTGCCAGCCAAGTGATGGCTAGTAGATAAATCCTTATGGAATGAATAGCCATTCATGAGAATGTCATGATTCTTCTTAACAAATGGAAGTATGCTTAAACACCAATCTTTTTTGCATTTAAATTGTTATATAAGTCAAGCTCAACAAATATGTCACATTTTAATAGTCTCAAGTGAATAGTATAGTGCCTGGCACATGTTAAGCATTTATTAAGTTGTTATTGAAAGAATATACGAGTGAAAAAAGAAATGAATAGTACTATGTATTGATTTTATTCAATATATTGTCAAAGTAATATTTTACTAGTTTGATACGTAAATATAACTACTTATTCTATTTGATAATCAATAAAAAATATTTATTGGGCATTTCCTGTGTTTTATTTTAATGATTTGTTCATACTAAACACTGTCTATTATTTTCAGATAAAATACAGGCTGAAATAAATTGATTCTTCTTTTTTTTCAGTTACAAAAGCAGTATTAAGGAAAACAAGATTTGGATGATAAGATGAATTCAAAATGTTTTGTACGATTACTAAATATGGACTAAAATTTTACCATGAAGTTTGCTAATGGTCAGAAAAAGAAACACAATGTGATATTACATTTTATTTGTTTATAAATTACTTGTGAAAGCCTGGTTTTTCCTGGCACTGAAACTTAAAAGTTTCTCTGTGGTCCTGACAAAGATACTACAATGAATACATTTTTTTTTCCCCTTCCATCTGCACTACTGTTTCCTTCTTATATTTACACCCAAATGTCCTATTTCTGATAAAGCTATTTTGAGAGGTTTGGATTCAGCAGTAAAATATCAAGTAAATTTAATAAGCATTTATTTATATTTAGCTGCTCTATAGGGGAAAGGCAATGATCAAAACATAGCATTCAGAATTTAGGATGATTTTAGAAGAGTATAGTGTGAGTCTGACAATCTGAGTTCAAACTCTACTCTCTGCCACTTTCCAACCATGTGATCTTAGACAAGTCACTAAAACTCTGTGTGCCTCAATTCCCTTTTCTGTAAAATGGATTTATTAACATTACTTTCTTAGAAGAATCGTGAAAAATTAAGAGAGTTAATAACACATAAAGTGCTTAGAACAGTACACAGCACACATCAAGTGCTATATAAGGCTTCCTGTGACCACCGATATTCTTATTATTTGTAAAAAAATAAGTCAAATCAGATCATTCCTCTGCTCAAAAATCTTCAGTGACTTCCCATTTCACTGAGTAGAACCCCAGGCTCTCACAACCTCCTACAACACACATATACCTTCTGGACTGCTTCCACCTCTCCACCCTCATCATCCCTCTGCTCCTGCTATGCCGGTGTCCCTGACATTGCTTGGAACAAATCAACCCCACCCTGGAATCAGAGACTTCATATTTGCTTCCCTCACCTACTGGAATAATATCCTTCTAATTATCAGCATGGCATGCACTCCACCTCCTTTATTTTTTATTTGTATTTTTTGGAGAGGGAGTCTCACTTCATGGCCCAGGCTGGCCTCAAACTCTAAGGCTCAAGCAATCTGCCCCCAACCTCCTGAGTACCTGGGAAGACAGGCACCAGCCACCATGCCTGGCTCCCACCTCCTTTACACATGTTACCTTCTTAGTGGGATTTTCCCTGATCTCATTTCTTAAAATTGCCTCCCTCACTGCCATTCTCTACCGTCTTTTCTGCTCTTTCTCTCTCATTCATCACCACCTGATATACTATTAATTAGTAATATATTTTTTAAACTTTTTTTATCGTTCATCTGCCCAGACTATAAAGTAAACTATGTCAAGTAAGGTATTTTATTATTTTGTAAATATTTTTTATATCCTACCCATAGAAAAACTGTATCACACTTCATAAATATTTGTTGAATGTCTGAATGAAAGAATTGCTTTTAGCATAGCTAAAACATTTATTATCATGTTACTTACTTCCCATCAGCGATGTTAACAGTTCTGAAGAGGGGATAGTCTTCTGGGGCAGGTTTTCCAGTGTGATCTTCAAACAGAAAAACAGGTGATCTCCCAACCTCAACACCAACTTGCTGAATACCATGCTCATTATATATAGATAAAAGGAAAGACTGAATTCCTTTTTTGGGTTTTACTGTAAATAATATTGAAAAATCTTCTGGAAAAGTTCCACCTGAGAAGAGAAGGCCAAAGAATTAGAAATTCCCAATTTCCAAATTGTTCCTATATCGCTGTATAATTTTTAAACTTTCTATGTGGCCTTAATAAGTCACTGAAGTTTCAACAGTAAACAGATTAATAAACAAACGGGGAGGAGAACTCTGTTAAGCTTTCCCTGCAATATTTATCTAAGCTATATTCAAATTTTAAAGCCACTCATTTAAAGCACAAAGATTACATGAAATTGCATTCAAAGTTAGGCAACAAGATCATGGTGCCAGTACAATATCAAACACATAGCAAGCACTCTTAAAACAGTTATTTAGGTACACTTTTGGTGTAAGATTTGTATGTTCTGGCTTTGTCTAGTCTCTAGCCTTACATTCTCTTCTGAAAGAGGCACTATGATGACATAATGTACGTAGGTGTTCTTTTCATCACCCCTTCAAAAGCTAAAGAGTTTGTGGTCAGTTATTCCTATCATATAATGCAGTTTCACTAGTAAAAATCATATGTCATTACACATCAGAACTATTAAGCAGTTGGCTAATATTATTCTAAATTGAAGACGGTAGACTGTCTTTTTTTCTTTTCTCTCTTGCAATCATATCCCAAATACCCAGCATATAAGCTTATCTACATAGATGCTTACTAAGCATTTTTTAAATAAATATATCAGTTAAATGATTACAATAAGTATATTTCAAATAGTTAAGTAATGACTACTTATTATATGATAATATTTTTTATTAAAACACTGCAGATTAAACTGTGGGTTTTATTTTTCAAAACAGTTTTAAAGTATTTCTTATTTGATCCCCTTACTACCCTGGCATAAAAGTATTTTTTGAGGGATGAGATTACAAAACTGGTGCGCATGTGCACGTGCAATCAACAATACCTAGGCCAGCATCAAGACCTTCCTTATTCAACCCATTCGTTCCAATTTCTATTACAGGGAGCAGTATAAAATGACAAATGCATTATGAATATGACTGTCATGGAATCAAAGTCAAAAGATTACAGTATATTAGCAATCCCACTTCTATGAATTTATGGGGAGAGGATCCTTACATGTAAAGAAACTATGCTGTCAATTCATCAAAACACTATTATAAAAGTAATATGTTAAAATAAGCTGCAGTGGTTGAAGCTGCTAAAATACAAAATAGTTAAAAAATGGAATCCTATGCGGCCACTTAAAAGAAGTACAAAAATGTTTTATGAAGATTATTAAAATGTATTATAAAAGAAAAAATCAAGAAATATGGATACATTGTCATGCTGCAAACATATGCATAGAATATCTAACTAGAAGGCAGTACAGTATCTCAGGCAAAAGCTCTGTATCTTGTCGTATTATTTGGCTCAAATCTCAGCACCATCATATCCAAATGAAATTACATCAAACTAAAAAGCTTTTTGGGCCAGGCGCGGTGGCTCACGCCTGTAATCCTAGCAGTCTGGGAGGCCGAGGCGGGTGGATTGTTTGAGCTCAGGAGTTCAAGACCAGCCTGAGTCCCCGTCTCTACTAAAAATAAAAGAAATTACTTGGACAACTAAAAATATATACAAAAATTTATCTGGGCAAGGTGGCACATGCCTCCCAGCTACTCGGGAGGCTGAGGTAGAAGGATCGCTTGAGCTCAGGAGTTTGAGGTTGCTGTGAGCTAGGATGATGCCACAGCACTGTAGCCCAGGCAACAAAGCGAGACTCTGTCTCAAAAAAAAAAAAAAAAAAAAAAAAAACAAAAAAAGCTTTTTTCAGAAGCCAAGGTAAAAAAAAACAGAGTTAAAAGACAACCAACAAAATTGGTGCAAATAGTTGCAAATTATGCATCTGATGGGGGGTCAATATCCAAAATATATACGGAAATCAAACAAGTCAATAGCAAAAAAACCCAAATAACCCAATTAAAAACTGGGCAAAAGATCTGAATAAACATTTCTCAAAAGAAGACACACAAATGGACAGCAGGTATATGAAAAAATGTTCAACAGCATTAATCATCAGGGAAATAGAAATCAATACCACAATGAGGTATCAACTCACTCCAGTTAGAATGGCCACTGAAAAGTCAAAAGGTAACAAGTGTGGGAGAAAAGGGAACCCTTTCACACTGTTGATAGAAGTTTAATTAGTTCAGCCATTATGTAAAATAGTATGGAGTTTCCTCAAAAAGTTAAAAATAGATCTAGCAATCCCACTACTGGGTATGCATTCAAAGGAAATGAAATCAGTGTATGGAAGAAAGACCTGCAATCCCATGTTCATTGAAGACTGTTCATAATAGCCAAGACATGGAAGCAACCCACCACATCCTTGCTATACGCACTTAGCAAATTATTTAAAATCTCTTAGCTGGCCTTCCAATCTATTGGCTGGGCTAATAATTTAATCTGTCCACAGAGCTCTTGTGAAAATTACATGAGAGTGTGTCACTAAAAAAGCATTCAATTATTGTTGACTATTTGGCTCTTATCCTTAAATATATATATTTAAACAAAAGTTAAACTAAATTCCAAATTAAAAAGCATTAATTTTAAAAAATTTTCGATACTATCACAGCTATATATATGTGTATATATAGTTTTGTTCAATTTTATTTGTATCACAGAGACATCTGATTTTATATTTATGAAAATCAGAAGAAAAATAATCAAAGAAATAAAATGGAAAGGTAAAAAACATCAATTAACAAAATATTTTTTATCTGCTTTTATTATAAATATAAATTCAGCTTACTATTGAAAAAGGTCCATGGCAAATAAACTATTTCTTCAAATGAGTAGCTCAGAATGTTGAGAATCACAGGAATTCATACCCTGAATGTACCTCAATTTTTTAAAGATCTCATACAGTGAAAGAAAACAGTGCTAAAATAGCATAAGCTAGGGGAACACATACCTTTTCCCTTTTGCAAAAACATTATGAAAAAAACATCCACATAGAGACACTTAGGAAATGAGGAATTTCAGAAAATAATATATTCATATGACTAAATGATTTATTAAAAATTTTAATTAATAATCTAATTTGTACAGTATAATTTTTGAAAATTTCCAACTTCTAACTACACTGATGACTAAAATCTTTCAATTATAGAAATTCTTCCCAATTTAAATTAACAATAATATTTTAATTATGATCTTTAAACTATGACCTTTGAAAAAGAAAATTTAGCTATCTGAAAAATTATAATGACAAAATTTTCAGTCTAACCTAGGCACCCTAGCCTAGTTTCATTCCTATAAGATGCTAATCAATGTTGTTCATAACAGAATGAATTTATCAAAAAGAATTCACTGCATTAGTTCAACAGAAATGAAGCCTCTTAAAATATAAAATTTTATCTGAAATAGCAGTGATCAGTATATTTGGAATAGATAAAACGTGGAGTTTTTCAACTTAATTCATATTTTGAAATATATAAACATAAATTAAGAATAAATCATATTAAATGACTGTTTAAAAATGCTATTACTACCTTTGCTATGTGTGTATACATAAAATCACATATATATGTAATAATAGCATAACAGATTCAATAGTGATTCTGAAAATGGACTTTTAAGATCAGTAGTTATGCATCCATGAACAAATTTGATATGAAAAAGATACAAAACCTTGGTTATTTGATTTGGATTTTTAAAATTCTGCTAATACTTTTCCATGAAGAATATATTTCTAACTGAAATCCCTTTCTGATGTAGCTAGAAATAAATCAAAGCTGTTGATTAGTGTTGGTTGGACATTTTGTGCCTACATGAAAATATTCATCCACTTAGACCATGCTCTACTTATTGAGATCTGTGCCCAGATGCTACCTCTGTCTAGAGGCAAATTCATCTAATCTCTCCAAGTTACTCTGTAAATTAGCAGTGGCCCAGGAAAGAGGTACCATTACACAAACCTGCCAGGTCAAATCTTAGAATATCTCTAGTCCCTGAATGCCCAATAACTGTGACAGCTGACTTATATTTCAGATAAGAACAGCATGCAAAAATAATGCAAAATTTACACCTACCAAGAAAGTGTTTCCTTCAACAAAAATGTTTACATTAATTTTAGGAAACTATGCACTAAGTATGTCTAAATCCACATTCTCCTTAAATTAATCTAGGTAGTCATTAAAGGTGAAGTTTCCCTCCTATCTCCATCCACAATCAATATGTTCTACATGATTATATACAAAAACGGGTTACATGTAAAATGTTGTCTTCATATTCTATCACACTGAAATAAGATAATGAATTATTTAAACATTCAGATAAGTATATTTTCTGTGACTGTGCTGAATTAAGATCAGCAATTATCCAATTATTGGTTACTTTCATTATATCACTTCGGTGACCGCAATGTATTTGGTGTTTGATATGACAAAGAATTATATTCTTCCTTATAACTGGGCATTGTTTAGCATGATAAAAATAAATAATAATAATTAGCAGAGGAATAGTGAAATTAGTATTAGTAATAACAACAGTAGTAGTAAGAGCAGTAATAATTATAATAAAATGAACATACCTGGAAATAACTGTTTTGTTGGGGCACTGAGTTGTGCTTGCTTTGAAACTCTGTAAGCAGTATCTGAACCTTTAGAATTCTTTCTGTTTGTGCAAAATCCTGTTGTTTTTGATATCCCCTCTGGAGAATTGTGAAAATCTAATGCTTTTAGTACATCAACTGGAGCAGCTGAAGAACAAATAAAAAATAAGAAAAAATATAATTAAACAAGTAATCTAATATAAAAATGAGTATTTTTAACACAGGAAATATTATGTAATTCTATCCCTCAAGTCTACTTATCACTTGTCATGCTTCTCTAACATTGGGTGGGGGTTGGGGGCAACAGGCAGTAATATAAACCATAAAAACATTTCCAAATACAAAATATCTCAAATCTGGAATCAAATTATGGATAAGCAAAACAGAAGGTATATGTGTGTGTATGTGTGTGCTTTCTGTGTGTGTACATGGGCACGTAGGTGGATGTATGGGTGTATTTAGAATTTAATATGGCCTATATATGAATTTATAAGCATTCAGATGTATTTCAATTACAATTTATAAATTTTTTAATAATTCCAAGTAATAACACTATTTGGAATTAAAGTGAAAGTCAGCATCTGTAAATAATTCCATTATTTTCTAATAAAATTGCTATTCAACTATTTATAATCTAAACAAAGGTGATTTTGAACATTCAAATTTACAATTAATATTATATATATCATAAAATGTGCAGTTACCAAGCCATATTTTATACACAAAGGGAAGTTGAAAGAAAGATGTTAAAAAATAACAGGCAACACAATATAATGTCTTGTTTTGAGTGCTTTCCTATGTTAGTTATGCACAGAATATAAAAAGTATGTATATATGTGTGAAGGTGTATGTATACATGTATGTATCTATATATAATTTGCTGATTTTTACTCTCTAAATTTGCCAATTACTTCACGGACATTGTTCCAATGTTTCGCAATTATATCGAAAGTCCCTAGAGATGAGTAATCAAGTAATTGTGCTCCCCCCCCTTGTATGTAGCCTTAGTGTATGTAACACAGGCCTATTTTTTTGGTGGAAGCATAAATTTCCCAAATCCAATTCATTCCAGCTACTTCCAGCTACTGTGAAATGGTCAATATAAAATAAATTTGGAACCTTAAATTTTTAAATGTGACCAGTTCATATAAACAGCTTTACTGGGATACAATTCACAGACCATATAAATCACTCATTAAAAGGGTACAGTTCAATGGTTTTGGGCATATTACACTTAATTTTTTTAATTGTGGCAAATATATATAACATAAATTTTGCCACCTTAAGCATTTTTAAGTGTAAATTCAATAGCATTAATTACACTCACAATGTTCTGTGATAATTACCACTATTTCTAAAACTTTGTCTTCAGCTCTAACAGAAATACAGTAACCATAATGCGGTAACTACCCATTTCCCCCTCTTCTTAGTCCCTGCTAACCTGCAATCTACTTTCTATGTCTACGAAGTTGCCCATTCTAGAAATTTCATTTAAGTGGAACCATATAGAAGTGCAATATGATCCAGCAATTCTATTCCTATGTACATATTCAGAATAACTGAAAACTGGGAGTTGACCAAATAGTTGCATACCTTGTCCACCACAGCAATATCCACAACAGCCAAACGTGGGAACAATCCAGGCTCCCATCAGTTCCCACAAACAGATGAATGGATCAACAAAATGTGGTATATGTGATGTGATTACTCATTCGTAAAAGGAAAGAAGTCCTGACATATGTTACAACACAGATGAACTCTGAAAACATTACACTGAAATATGCCAGATAGAAAAGAACAAACTTGATTTTTTTAGACCCACAAATTCCCTGGTCCATAATTACATACCTCTTTAATTTACTAAACAAGTCAAGGCATGAATAATGTGATGCAAGCATTGTTACAAAAACAAACTTTAGAACCCATATTACCCAACAGAGCTCGAAGGCCTCACTTGACATCATGGATAGGTTCTTGGAAACTGTGACTTCAGGTGAAAAGACTTTAATGAAACCGATTTAACGGTAGGGTAATTGATACAAACAAGACGTAAGTTCCGATGGCGTATTTCGCATCATGAAAACATCACCAAACTTCTAAATAAAGACCCAAAACACTTCTAGTTTTCGAAATGAACTAAATGTGAATTACACATACATTTAAGAAAGAGTAATAAGAACAGGTAAGATAATTACTCAATTTTCGGTGAATCAGTGAGTGACGGCAGTCACAGTGGTGGCGGGCTAAATCAAGGCACGAGTGTTTGCCAAGTGAAAATTGTGAAGAGCGCATGCCACCACCACGCGGTTCAGAAACAGTCACAAACGCGGTGGCTCGCTGAGTGCTTTTCTCAGACACCCGCTATTGTCGAGCATTTGGATGATTATTGTAGAGTTTATAAATTTTTATTTGACAATAATTTTTATTCATTCATTCATTCATTCATTTTCCAACTTGCTTAATCCAGTTCAAGGTCAAAAGTGGCTGGAGCCTACGCGGGCAGCTCAGAATGCAAGACAGGAAGTCCCCGCCCTGGACACCATCTCACCACAGGGCACACTCAGCACACACCCCCACACTCGCTCCTTGGGGTCATAGAGACAAGCTAATTCACCCAACTTGCACATCTTTGGGATGCGGGAGGAAACTAGAGTCCGGGGAGAAAACCCACACACGCAAGAGCAAATCTTAAACAGACAGTGGCCCAGGCTGGGAATCAATTATTTTTTTAATCAATGTTATAAGAAAATGATGTTGAAGAAAGCAATGTTATTCAAGGCCTGTTGCACTTACATTCTGTTGGCTGTCCATCTGTATTCAAAAATAAACTAAGTATTCAGAGCAGGCCATGTGCTGGCCAATGTATCACGCAGCATGCCTCAGTTATAAAATTATAATGGTATGTGAGAAGATATATTTCCTGCTTGCAATAAATGGCTGATTTCTTTTAGGTCAATGTGATATTTGACCATTTTCACTGTCTTCTCCTCTCTTATCTTACAACTAAGAAAATAATTATAATAACTGGCATGGCCAGAGAGCCTAATATGTGCCAGTCACTGCCAAGTTCCTTATAGGAATTAACACTCTCAAACCATGTGTTCTTATCCCCACTGCGCAGAGGAGGGAAGTGAGAATCAGACAGCACAGGAAAATTACTCTTAAGGTCGATGTAAACATCAACTCTATGCTCTTTCCACTCACCACCCTCACTGCTATAACCTCAAATTAAACCTCTGAAAAAATAGACTTAAAACATTCCTATAATATATTAATATTATCTTGAGCTAGTTAATTAATGTCCGATGTTTATATTTATTTTAAATTTAACTCAATTCGTTTTAGAATATAAACAACTTTGAAGGAGAATATTTCTGAAAGCCACAGCATCTTATCATTTTATCTTCTTTTCTTGCTCTGAAGCCATTCTCAAAAGTAAAACTGAATAAAGACTCCAGGACAGACATCACACAGCTATAAAGGCTGTAATTCTTCTGTGAAAAAAAGAATGCAGCCCCATGGTCATGGTCACGACTGAGCACGGGTCAACAACACATAAAATGGACCACAACTCTCCTTTTCTCCAAAGTATCTTTCAACACAGTGACCCTTTCCAAGAACACACTCCTCAAAAAAACAGTAAAACAGGGACATAGAATAAAGATTTCAAGTATTTCTTTTTTCTAAAAAGGCATATCAAGTTACAGAAAAGTAAAATTTAGTTAATCAAGTCTTAAATTGTTTTTCAAGTAAACTAAATAATAAATCAAACCACTTGGAAATTCTGCTCAGTATTTGATCTCATGATCCTCATAGTCATAGCATTTAATAAACTGTCACAATACGGATTCTATCGTTTTGCATACCTATACCCACGTACGTAGGAAATCTATTTTTTATATTTTGCTAACTGCAACTGTTCAAAGATTAAAAGCAGTAATTTATTATGGCTGAGCATAATATTCCAAAAAAAGTAAAATTTCTTTATTCTAGAATTCTTAAATTCCCTTAATATTTTAATTGTTTCTACGTTTTCAACTGGTGGCACAGACCATGATTAAGCATTTCAGATGTATCCAATTCAGCACAATATTTTGTTCAGTAATATTTTCTTGCGTTTTATACTTACAGGTTTATTAAGAGAGACAATAGGATATCAGTGCCCAGCCTGCTCCTCCACAGCCATTTAAGTGGTGTGCATGCTCTCTCCCAACAATCTGCATGCCATGGCTCGACTGAGCTTCCAGAAATCCGTATCTCCTGTCACTCTGCTGCCTCCATTCCTTCAGAGAACTGGATCGACTTTCACAAGGTATTCGCATTCCTCGTACAGACAATCTTGATAATCGGGACACACTCACTCGTCCTCCCAGTGTACCCTCATTAGGGGTACCCTCAGTACCCCTGATTCCGTCCTCACTCAGTACTCAATCCAGACTGAACTCAGACTTCCCGGAAACCACCATGTGCTTTTGCCTACCTCTGGGCCTTTGTCCTCCCCCCGTCTGAAACACTTAGCTCCTCCTCACCTGAAAAATGAGCAGAATATAACTGATGTGTTATCTTCTCCAGAAAGCATTCCCTGTCTCCCAAAGCTATTCATGGATTAGATTCACTGACTTCTATCATAGCACCTTTCATTCTTGGTTTTAATTATTTGTGTACCTTTGCCTTGTTCCCCCCCAAGCTAGAAGAAAATAGGCATACACATATACACACAGAGTATGTAAAATGTTGGCTGAATGTAAAACACAATAATGTGAAAATAGACGGAAGCAACTTCCTCTGAAGTTCATAGGGCTCTCTAATGTTGAAACAAAAATTCGTGAAGTCCTACTGTGTACTTTCTGTTGTATTCTGTCGACCTTTTGAATGTCACCACCCATCCGCTGATCAGTTTGATCCCTGGTCTTTGATCCTTTCTCCTCTGTTGCCTTCATCATCCACATGGATTGCTGATCTAATATCGCACAATGCTTTGACTGTTTCATCTCTAATTCCTCCTCCAAGCGTCTCTGCAGATTCCCATGACCGGTAGTGAACAGCAGCATTACATCATAAGCAAGACTACTTCTGAGTTCCACCTCTCCCACTTAGCATCTGTGTAATTTGGGTGGATTACTTAACTTCTCTGTGCCTCAGCTTCCACATCTGAAAAATGAAGATAGCAAAGCTATTTACTGAGTTGGTTTTTGTAGCAATGCCTTAGAATGGCGTCAGGGAAAACTATGCCTATAGGCTAAGACTCCCTTGCTGCCTCTTTTTATGTGATACATAAGATAGTAATGGTTTTACACTTTTAAATGGTTGAAAATAATCAAAAGAAGAATACTTTGTGACACATAAAAGCTATATAAAATTTAAATTTCAGCATGCATAAATACTTCTACTGAAACACAGCCGGGCCCATTCATTTATATACATCCACAGCTGCTTTTGCACTGCACTGACAGGGTTGCACAGCTGCAGCAGAGACGGTGTGGCCCACAAGGGCTAAAATGTGTACTGTCTAACCCTTGAAGCTGAGTCCTGGAGGATGAAAAGGAGTTCATTAGTGAAGAGAAGAGGGAAAGAAACAGCAAATGTGGCAGCACAGGTGCAGGAGAGCACAGAGCTCAAGGAAAGCAGTCACGCTTGCCAACAAAATATCAATACTGAATAAATTTAGTTTTCCAAACTCTCCCTGAATGCGCCATGGCTGCTGAAGACCTGTGGAGAAAAATCACACCTCCGTCAGGAATTCACGGCCACGAACACCAAGAAAGCCAGCTACAATAACACCTATCCACTTGCCCACCTGCAAATGTATTGCTCCAGTTAGAATAAACTTCTTTCAGTTTCTGAAATGTACCTTGCCCCCTTTATTTGTCCTCACTCGATTGGCTGAGGACAGCTGACTGATTTTTCAGCCCTGTCATTAGAATAAACTGGGGAGCTACTAAAACACGTGGAGCCTGGCTCTCACCACAGAACTAATAAACTAGAATGACTGGGGTGGAGTCCAGGCATGCACTTTTTCTTTTCTTATTTTTTTTTTGAGACAGAGTCTCGATCTGTCATCCAGGCTAGAATTCAGTGGTGTCATCATGGCTCACTGAAACCTCAAATGCCTGGGCTCAAGTGAGCCTCCTGCCTCAGCCTCCATCCAGAGTAGCTGGGACCACAGGCGTGAGCCACCAAATCCAGCTAACAGGCATTCACAATTTTTAAAAGTTTCTCAGTTGAGTCTAATGTGTAGCCAGGGCTGAAACATGCTGGATTCAAATCTAGTCAACATTTTGTTCCAAACTTAAGTATGACTACTTCTAGGAAATCTTTCCTTATCCCTCCCAGGTAGATTATGTGACCCTCTCTTATGATCCCACGTATCCTATATTTCCCATGGATAGTCCCACGTTCTATTTTGTTTGCTTGCTTAATTATGTCATTCTGGCACTAGACCATATGCTCTCAGGCACAGTGGGTGTCTAAATTATGGTCATCGTTTTCCTGTTACATATTTGCATCACCTAATAGTTCTCTCTCTCTCTCTCTCTCTCTCTCTCTCTCTCCCCCTCCCTCTTACACTCTCTCTCTCTCTCTCTGCTAAGCATGTAATTTATTATTTAACATCTTCCTCCCTTGATAAACTGTAAATCCTCTGAAAGTGAACATCAGTGCTATCGATGTTCACTGTTATATTTCCAAGTCTTAGTGGCTGAAGCACGGTAAATGATCAATAAAGACATGCTTAATGAATGAATACAGCAGTAGCCATATCCTCCCTCAGAAG
>CAUYSK010047290.1:0-64683 GCA_963575035.1 Avahi laniger | reverse complement strand
ATATATAGAAAAAATTAGCCGGGCATGGTGGCGCATGCCTGTAGTCCCAGCTACTCGGGAGGCTGAGGCAGAAGGACAGCTTGAGCTCAGGAGTCTGAGGTTGCTGTGAGCTAGGCTGACGCCACGGAATTCACTCTAGCCTGGGCAAAAGAGTGAGACTCTGTCTCAAAAAAAAAATAAATAAATAAAGACAGGTCCTTCTCACAAGTTTTTGAAGTGAAAGATGCCTTGTGTAGACTGACACCACTGAGAAATTGCCAGATCAGAGGAAAAAGTTTCAGGGCCCAAGAAAGCTGGAAAGTTGATTCATTTAGAAAAAGCATTTAGGCCAAACTCCTCACTTTATTTTATCTTATTTTATTAGAGACAGGGTCTCATTCTGTCATCCAGGCTGCAGTACAGCGGTATGATCATAGCTCACTGCAGCCTCCAATTCCTGGGCTCAAGTGTTCCTCTCCCCTCAGCCTCCCAAGTAGCTAGGACTACAGGCATGCACCACCACACTGTGCTGGCAGCGAGAGAAGGTGGGGAGGCACCAGGAGGAGGTGCTCCCTCTTTTCCTTCTGCCCTTCTGAAGGCCCTGACTGCTCCTTGCATTGCCAGGGAACCCAACATGCTGTCCCCTGTCCCCCTGTTCTAAGTCCTCGGGGCTCCGGAGCACCTGAGCCCACACCCCCAAGTGCTGGCCTCTGGTCCTGTGGGCTGCAGCCACCAGGGGGCCCCACAACCTCTCTGGCTCTGACCTCATCTCCACTACTGGACACCCAGATGGGAAAGGGGTCCTCAGACCACACCCCACCTTCCTCTATCCTCTCACCCCCTCCCTGGGGCAGTAGCTAAGCCAGGGTCACATTACAGAGACACTGAAGAACCTTATTCCCCGGGGGGCTTTGGAAAAGGGATAGAAATTAAAGTGAAGAGTCAGTCAGATGGTTTTAACGGAGTTACTAGGCAGGTGCAGAGTCTCGGGATGCTCCTCTGGGGCTTGTGCCCTATTCTCTCAGGAAGTCAACCACTGAGACAGATTAGGGACTACGGTAAACAAAGCACACAGCCCCGCTCCCCTCCACGGCTTTGGGAAGAGGCAGCTGCTAGCCGGTCCTCAGCAGCTGGGTGGGGCCTCCCAACGCCAGCCCACCCCCTTGGCTGAGCCCCTCGGCCCCAGCCCACCATCCTCATCCTCCTCCTCGTCATCCAGGCCCTCGACGTAGCCCTCAGCATCTGAGTCCGGGGCCTCCTTGTCGTCCCTGTCGTAGCCGTCGAGATATGTGAGTTGCGGGAGGAGCTTGAACACGTTTTCTCGGTAGTCGTTCAGGTTGGTTACCTCGCAATTGAAAAGGTCTAGGCTCTTGAGGTTTTCTAACTTTTTCTGCAAGTGGAAAAATGAAATCAATGGTGAGTGATCTGTGGGAGGTGGGGTGGCAGGTGGGGGAAACAACCCCAGGAAACACACAGGGACAGGAGATGGCGTGGGCAGCCCAAGACTTGCAGGTGATGAGGAAATTGGGTTTGGGGGCCTCAGTGTCTTCATCTGGAAAATGGGGGCTGGCACTTGAGGATCTTTAAAGCATTATCCAGTGTTGAAGTATTATTATTCTGCAATTGCAGATTTTGCCTTAATAGCAATCGACTTGAAATTAATCTCTTATGGTACAGAAGCCAAGAGGTCGCTGCCTGCCCCTGTGACTAAGGACCAACAAACTGACTCCTTCTACGTCTGATAACAGGGATGATGATGGCAGTTAACACAGCACTTCATGTATTCAGTCAGTTATCCCCACAACCCCTGGAAGGTACTAGCTCATTTTACAGATGAGCAAACGGCACAGAACTGGCGTTTCATCAGGCAGCCCAGCTTCAGACTCTGCTCTTACTCTGCGAAACAGCACCTGTCCGGAAGGACGAGAGGAAAACCGATGGATCCAGATTCTGTCACGGTACTTAACACCCTGTGCCTTGTCAAAGCCCTACACCACAGGGCTTCTACTCCATGTCGGCCCTGCTCGGTGGCTGAGGAAACTGAGGCCCAGGAAGTGAAGGGTCACACTGCTTGTAAGTAACAGAGCTGCACCTCAACTTCCCCACTCGCCTACCTTCAAGGTGCCAGATACAAAAAAATACCGTCCCAGGCTGAGTCTCTGTTCTGATGGGGGCCCGGTCTAACTGGGGAGTGAAGCCCCCGCCCCTCGGGGTCAGTGGCAGGAGCTGTGTTGCTTTCTCCAAGACCCTGAGATTAAGACCTATGTCATTTTCCGCAGAGGGGCCCAGACACCCCCAAAAGCAGCTTCCCACCCCCAGGCGGTGAGTATAACATGTCACACTAGTAATCAGGGATGGGGAAGCTACTGAAACATGTGTGATCTGGGCAGGGGGAAGCTGGGAGTTTGTGTGTGCCTGTGTGTCTCTGCGTGTGATCTAACGGTGACTGAATCACGATGTCTTTCAAGAATGTTTTACACTGTCCCTGTATCTCACCCATACATATACAGAACTACATTTTTCCTTTCACGATGAAATTATGAAATCAAGACTTTCAGGCAGATCACAATAGTTCTGCTTTCTCCAAGGAGACCAGTGAAGACATGAAAAGAAGTTCTGTAGGAAGCATATCCCATTAGTTGGCCCCATGTCACAGATGGCTTGGTAAAGTTTGAGCTTGGAAAAGAAATGCCAGCTTCCTGATCCGCGCCCCCAGCCCACCAACAAGCCACGCCCTCGAGCATCTATGCAGAGCGAGGAGTGCCCTTCTGGACAAGAACCCTGCACACCCAAACCACACTGAAGGCAAAATGTTTCCCGGCCTTTCCCAGACTCTAAGATGCCTTAGTTTATGAGGCAATTCTCATGTGTGTATTTACGACAGGAATGTTTACTTAATGTGATAGTATTTCTCCATTTCAAAAAGCTGTTATTTAATCAACGACACATCTTACAGTTGATTTCCTTAAAACGAAAGGAACACAGTAATTCAGATCCTGGTAATGTAGACATCATTATTCTGACAATGACCTGCCTTTCCTGGCTAGTAAATCAGGGAAGCTTGGGGGTAGGTTCAGCTCTCTGAAGATGAGCAGGAGCCAGAAATGCTACCCAGGTCTCTGAGGCCCTGGCCATTGTCGTGCCAAGGACTGGTGGCCAGGGGCCACTCTTCTCCATACCACGTTGAGAAGGGCCTGCCTGCACGAGGCTCTGTCATCACGCAGCTGTCGTCCCAGGGTTCTGTGTCAGGACTGACCCATCTCCCACAGTCACAGGCCAGCGACCCGAGAAGAAGACAGGAGCCCACCTCCAGGGTCAGCTTAATTCCTGGATTGCTCCTCCCTCCCGGAGAGGGGCAGTAAGCCATGCCCTGAGCCTGGAGACACTACAGCTCAGGTTTCCAAAGCTGAGCAAGAACCATGGGTGGAAAAGCACAAGACCAGAAACTGAGACCAGGGTCCCACCCCAAGCTACTGACCTTCTCTAGGGCTCAATTTCTCTATGGACTAAGCAGAAACAGCTCAATTCTCTCTCATAGCACATAATGAAAGTCAAAGGAATTAAGCGGAGAAAGGACAAATGAAAAGCAGTGCTCCCCGATACAAACCCCTCCCCACTGCCCACCCCTGTGGAGCGGGGAGGACCCACGTGACTTACCAGTGGCTCTATTGTGCTGAGGTCTTTAATTTTGTTGCCACTTAAATTTAGATGCGTGAGGTTCGGACACTTTTCTGCCAATACTTCCAGGCCCCCTGAGATTCTGTTATCGCTTAGTTCAAGCTAAATGAGGCAGGGAGAGAAAAAGCAGAAAAGGCTTTCAAAATGAAGGCCCTCCGCAGAGGGCAAGGCAGGCAAAGTGGCCCCAGGGCACTGCCTGGCACCTGGCTTTACCTTCAATTACCTCCCTACACATACAGTAACAGTCCCTCCTCCTCCCGCCCGCCCCAGCACACACAGGTTCAGGCTATTTACCTTCTTAAGTTTGTTTAACTTTGGTAGGTTTGCGACTGAGGTGAGGCCTACGTTGATTGTACTTAAGAATTCCAGTTCTTCAAATTCATCTGTGAGGCCTTCGATTTTGCCTTCATTTGACCGACAGTTGTCCAGGACGAGTTCTTTCACCTGCAGAGGGAAGGACCTCGTGAACGGAAGGGTGGAGGGGGGCTGAGGGGGGGAGGTGTCATCGAGGCCTCCTTGGAGGACGGGAGACCACCCTGGGAAGCAGTCCCTGCTATGCTAAAAACGTCACTTCTCCCGCTCTTCTGGATCGCTGTGCTGCCAACGATTGAGGGATGAGTTTGCCCATCCCGGATTTCTGCTTTTAGCAATGCTGGGCGGGGGGAGCGCTGGGGAACAGAGCTGCACAACCAGGGGCCGTTCCAGACAGGGAACTTGGCTGGACGGCACAAGACGGACCGGCAAGCTCTGCTGCCATTAGCGAGGTTGGTCTCATTCCAACCTTATTCTCCCAAAACCCCGTTGTAAAATAAAACGCCACAGTCCCCAGCTACAACGCTGTTAGGGACCTCTGGGCCTTGCCCCACCCCAGTGCCCCAGCCCGAACCCCTCTAGAGGCCAGCTACCCGCTCCCTGTCCTCAGCCCCCCTTCCTCTCACCTCCAGCTGCCTGCACCCCTCTGCTTGCTGAGGGACCCCAAGACCCACACACCCGCCTGCTTCCACCCACTCCTGCGTCCACAGCCAGAGCCCGCCCACTCGCCGGGGTGTGTCACCGCACTAGGGCTTGGCCTGCCCAGTGGCAGGGGCAGCAGACGCCGGGCTCCTCCAACTCCCCATCGCTAGACCAGCACTGCCCAACACAACTTCCCACAAGGATGGAAACATTCTGTACCGTCCCAGAGAGGGGCCACTAGCCACACGTGGCCACGGAGCACTTGCATGTGGCTGGTGAGACTGAGGAACCAAGCTTTTAATTTTATTTACAAATAATTCTAATCTTAATTAATTTAACTGTAAAGAGACACAGGTGGTTATCGTACTGGATGGCACAGCTCTAGGCTTTGCTCTTCAGGGTCCTGGGCGTAGATGTAGACGGAAAACGGAGACCCACAAACCTAGGATGGGCCCACAATAAAACGCTGAAGTTGGCAAAATCCCACAGTCTGTCTTTGGAGGCACCTCAGTGTCTTTTTCCCACTCAACTCCCTTACCCAAAATTGGCGTCCTAAATTCTTTATTTCTACCGAGGTAGAAAGAACTGGTAAAAAGCCACCCTCTCGGGAGGTCGCCAGAAGGCAGACTTAGCTGAAGGCGACACCGCAGGCTACAGTGAGGGAGGGAGGAAGACAGGCCAAAGAAAGTAGCAAGTCTCAGGCAGGAAATGACCCTGGGAGCCAGCAAGGGAGCCGGGGCGCCTGGCCCTCCAGGCAGCTGTCCCAGTTACCTACCCTGCTCCAGAGCGCCCCAGCTGCTTGGGAAACCTGGCCTCCCAGGCTGGAAGACACCTTAAAGGTGCTCCCTGCGGGCTGCACCTGATTGAAAGAGTCCCTTCAGCCCAGGACACAGCATCCAGCCTGCCTGTCCGCCGCGGCTGCCAGCAGACGCACGGTGACGCCCAGGGACGCGCTGCCTCCCTCCCCGCACTTCCACTCACAGGTCCTCCTTTCTCGCCACTGGGGCACACAGTGCAGGCCAGTCCTTCTCCACAGAGTCGCGGGCTGCCCAAAGGGTGACCCCTGCCCCTAGAGCCTTTTTTTCTCCTGGATAAGCAGAGGGGCCTTCTAACCACGCCCTGTCTTACTCTAGCACCTCTGGGCCAGGTGGAAACCGGGGGGAAAATGAAAACAGGGTCCACACCAGGCCTGGTGTACCCCTCCTCAGTGTGCCCTTGCCACTGGGCAGCGCAGGGGAGCTCCGGGGCTCCTCTGGATCTCAGAGTCCTGCAGCTGCCTTGCCTAGGACAGCAGCAACGTGTGGCTTCCATCTGGCAGAGCACACAGTGGAGGAAAGCAGGGAGCAGCAGCCCTCTCCAGGAGCTAACAAGCTCTTAGTCTAGGCCCTGGCCACCAAGGTCCACTGTCCCGTTGGATCTGGGAAGGAGGAGTTCAGGCCTTTTCCACCCCCTCAGTCCCCCAAAAGGCCCGATGTCCAGGTCAGATCAAACCACCTTCTCAAGGTCACTGACAAGAGTGCCTGGGAACAAACCCTGTGGGGTCTTCTGCCCTAGGGCGGGGAAGCAGCCTAGAGCCAGGAAGCCAGGCCTTAGGGACCAGCCCAAATGAAGGGAGAGGAGCCGTATGGAGAGAGGAACCAGCTCCTTCGTTTGCAGTAAACATCGGGAACACAAGGCCCACAGTCTTCTCTAGTAATTGATTTCCTTGGAAGGTCCTGGGAATTCTTAAAGCTCCACCAAAGAAAGACAAATATGCGAAGAGATTCCAGTCTACCCTCAAAGACTGCAGACGTAGCTTTTTCTAGACAGGTCAAGGGCTTCTCTTCTTACTGCCATTAGCCAAGGAGAGGAGGGCCTCTGTGAGGGGGAGGCGGTGCTGGGAGTCAAGGAAATTCCTCCAGGAAGTCGGCCTCTTTCCTGGAGAGGCAGTGCTGCCCCTGGCAGCAGCCTGCTGGATGCCCGCTGCTGGGGCAGGCCACCCGGGAACTCTGCAGGGAGACACAGGTTTCGGAATGCCGACCAGGCCAGTCCCGGGGCCTGCCACCACACCCGAACTGGTGGCCACTCCCCTCAGGGGCAATATGCAAGCCACCACTTTCAATTTTATTAAAAATAACCAGCAGGTCTTTCTTGAGCACTCCCTAGGCACACTCTAAGGGCTTCACACACAGTTTCATTTGATCCCTACAACCACCCCATGGGATATTCTCTCCACTTCATAACACACCAGAATCACCTATCCTAAAATCCTAGGTCTCGGTCATCAGTCATAAGAGGGTGTCTCCTACACCGAGGTGGTTGGTGGCACAAGGTGAGGAGGGGCCCCTGACGGCTTCTCTGACATCCCCAATGTAGGGCACAAGCTCTCCCAGAGCCCCCCACTCAATGCTATAAGCTCTCCTGACTGTGTGGGGCTCAGAACACAATGCCCCCAGGCATGGCGCTGTGGCATGCCAAGTACTCGGAACTACAGGAGACTAGAGGGCCTGGGGACAGCCTCAGAAACAAGCTCTCTCTGACCTTCTCCTCCCCCCGTCTCTTGCCCTCTCTCTCCTGGAAACTGTGTCATTAGAACCAGAATTCCTCTTCCCTAAGGCGGGTCACAGAAATGAGAACTCCTTGTCCCTCAAAGCAAGCCGTGAGCCTAGAAAGGTCACTCTCCCCGCTGTCCCTCTAAGACCCTCATTCCGGAGAGGTCCTGCCCCACACCGGGGCGGAAGGACCTGAGCAGACAGGCCTTGCTGGGTCCCCGCATCTGTTACGGTTAGGTCACACGCTGTCCAGTCACATCTCCACAGTACTGCACATTTTCTCTCAAAACTCAGCATAAAAACAGGCAGTTTTCCCTGGGTCTTTGGGTCTTCATTTCTGAAGGCTATGTCACAACAAACTTTGAATAAATAAATTTGTTATGCTTTTCTTCTGTTAGCCTGTCTTTTGTGTCAGCCGTGACCCTGATGACGAGTGAGGGAAAGGACCTCACCTTTCCGCCCCTCCAGCTCTAACTGCTCCCCTTTCGGCCCCTTCTAACAGTTCCACAGCGAGGTGGGCACCACTCCCTGAGGTCCCCACCCTTCCTTGGCAACCAAAGCACAGAAGCTAAGCCAGCCCTGGCTCAGATGACGCTGCAGAAGGGCCGGGGACCCTGCTCGGCCCGAAATAGCAGGAGGCTGCGTCCACTCCCTTGGGAAAGCCCCATGTTTCTAAGGGGGGGCGGGCTAGCTCCGAAATCCCCACTGTTTCTGCGTTTCCTTCCTGGCTGGTTTCGGCACCGCGTAGGGCGGTATCAAACAGCAGAAGGAGGGGCCAGGCCTTAGGACCTGAGGTTGCTGATATCACCAAAAAGCCCAAACCAGGAGGGGGAAAAGTCTTCTGCCTCATCCTGGCGGTGATGTGTCACAATGGGGACAACAGGCGAGCTGCCTGGGAAGTGTCTAAATGGACAGGACAAGGCAGAACAAACACAGCAGCCCTGCAGCGGGCCTGCGGAAGTCACGCATCCAGCCCCCGCCTGCCTCCCCGAGGGCCACGCTTCCTCAGGGCTCCAGTTTCGCAGCCTCAGACCACCCCTGAACTCTTGCTGTGGCACCAACCCACCTCCTCTGCACTTGGCTCCAACCCTTCCATCCCTTTACATCAGGGCGTGTTCTGCTTGAAAAAGGGGGGAAAAAAAGGCCCGCTTCCCCTGCCAAGCCCTGGGTGTGAGTGAAGTGCCAAGTTAAAATTAAACTGAAAATTTGTACTTTAGGTTTAGACTCTTTCCCAATGCCACTGGCCATTTAAAAATATCCCAACGTGGTTACTCGCCAGCTGAACAACTGGAATTACTCTCCTTGTACTAGAAGCTTTTCCAGCATCCCGAAGACCAACCCACGCAGGACCCGATGCTTCGGTCCTCCAGTGTTAGCGCCCAGAAGGGGAGAAGTCAGTGGGGAGGTACTGAAGGCCCCCCAGAAGTCAGACTGCCAGGCATTTCCTGAAAAACTTGTCCCCAAAGCAAGGATTTGTCCATCATTTCTCACCAATGGGAGCCGAAACTTTCAGGATAAACACACACACACATTGTTACTGTAAGGAACAACTTGCTGTTTGTTTCAAAACTGAATCTTGTCTTTACAAGTCTCTCAAATTTGACCTTTCCTCTTCATTCCCAAAGTTGCAGCCCTGGTCACTGTCACCTCAAGTCACTTTAAGCCTGCTTTAGTCTCCAAACTGGGTCTCTGTGACCTTGCTGGAGTGGTCAGGGGGCAGCCAGGACCACAGGGGACGGGCCTCGACCTGGGAGCCGAATGTTCCCAGCTCCATCCCCGGGCCTCAGGCCCCTGTCTCTGTAGAAAAGGGATGATGGTATCTGTTTAACCTACGAAGTATAAACTGCAGCCCAGAAAACATCCCTGGCTTCCCGCTGCTTTGGGAAAAATTCAAGTTCCTAAACATGACCTCCAAGACTCTCCATTCTTAAGAGCTCCTTCTCCCTTCCTCCAACCTCAGCACTCCCCGCCTCTCGCTCTTGCGCTACAAATCCAGTTCAAGCCCCCTCCCCAGGAAGCCAGCCAACCCAGCTCTGTGCTCCCGGGGCACCGAGGGCAGCTGCTGCATGAATCATTTAATCGTGTATTAAGCATCCGATCCTCCTAGAGGTCAGGGGCTGTCCTTCTCCGTAATCAGCCTAGCAGGGAGCGGACACCAGAGCAACTGCTTAACAAATGTTCTGTTTATTGTGCCACTAGGTGCTAGAAATAAAGAAGTAAGTCGAGCTATCGTGAAACTTACAGTTTCACGAACAAATGCTGAAAGAACCCTACCTTTTATAAACAACAGCAATGTGTTTGTAAGGGTATCTTGTGTCCTAAGACAAGCACAAGCCCCTGAGAGGCAGGTGGGCGGCGCACACTCCGGCTGACCTGACCCAGTGCACTGCAAGTGGGTCTCCAGTCCCCTCCCCGCAGGGCGCTCCCGCGACAGACATTGTTGGCTGAGGGGACACAGAAGAGATGGTGAGCCAAGGTTGGCGGCCCTGCCAGTAAGAGATGCGGTAGCCAGTGCGGAGATGACAACAGCCGGTAAACAACTCCAGCCCGTGTGCCAGGTAGCAGGACCGAGGCTGGGACAGAGTGCATTCTTCGAATGCCTGCAGACAGAACAGGCGCACTGAAGGCAGACAAGAGGGACCCAGGGAACGACCAAGAAAGGGGACGCACTGTCTGTGGCAAAGCCAGGCGTGGCTATTTGACTCACAGGGCCCAGTATAAAAAGAAAAATATGGGTCCCCTTGCTCAAAATTTATTCAGAATTCCAAGACGGTGACAACAGCACATTAAACCGAGTACATGTTGCACAAGTCACATGACTGTGAAGCTGGCCCTGATTAAAAGGGACAGCCTGGGCCTAGAGCAGAGCCCTCTGAAGGACAGGACCTGAGAGAAGGAGGCTCAGAGTGAGACGCGCTCTTCATTTGCCTAGTATTTCCCGAGGCGCGGTGGAGCGTGGCAGAAGGCAGGCTCTGGAGTCAGACACTTGGCTTGGGTTCAACTGTTGTCCCTACTAGCCCATCTCACCTCTCTGAGCTTCTGCTTCCTCTAGTGACTGTAATGCCCATCACCTAGGGTTGGGTTAAAAATAAGAATGTGCTCAGAGTGTCCCCAGCTTGGCAAAAGCCACTTGCCTTCCCCTTTGTCCACAGCCATCTTTACTGTCGCGTACAGTCAAGGTACAAGAATGGGGACAAAATGCAGGGTAGCAGATCCGAGTCACCTCAGCTGCCTGCGTGGCTCCCGATGGAAAATACAGGCCCTCTTAACCCGCTGGAGAACCAAGAACGGTGTGCTCAAAACACGCCCCTCTGGATTTTGTATCTACACCTTGTTTAGTTTTTTACACCAACCTCGAGCCTTGATTTTCTTTTCCTTCACCGAGCAAGAATTCAATAAATACTTGTAGCTTTGGTTCCAACCTTGTCAGTCCCTAACCAATTTAGTTTTCAGGTTCCAGTCTTTGCACGGAAGAGAAGACTCAAATCAAATTGACCCCGTGGTTTTTGGTGCTCATGGGTTTTAAATAGGTCAGCTTTTAAATGGGCCATCCCCTATCGCAGATCCCATTTCAGCTAGAAGGCCAAACTGAGACACCAAGGTTTCAGACCGGGGTGATAAATGCCTGTGATTTTCTTGTTTTAACCATAAAATCTATAGTTTTGCTTAACAGTCAGTGTGGCAAAATCTGCCCCCCGCCAAAAAAAAATTAGTCAAGTTCCGTGGGGGAGAAGCCAAAGCTCTGGGAGAAAAGTTAGACACATAAAGAAACCACAAGGGCCGTAAGGATCTTCTATGGTCAGTGGCTTTCTACGTTTTACACCTTGGCTCGATGTACACATTTTTTGTGTGTGTATAGGCACACAGAACTGAAACAAATCTCACCTTCACAACTACTTTTTTCTATTCCTTAAAAAACATCACTACCCTGGATCAGAAATCACAATCCCAGCAGAAGACTGTGGAATTAACAGTTCATCCACACAGCTTTCGAGTTTCAACTAAGAGGAGGCAATTTCGCAGCCTCAATAGTAGCTAACACCCAGGTCTGCACACTCTCAAGGATTTTTTTTTTTCCTTGAGACAGGGTCTCGCTCTGTCGCCAGGCTAGAGTGTACTGGCCTCATCATAGCTCACAGCAACCTCAAACTCCTGGGCTCAAGCGATCCTCCTGTGTCGGCCTCCCAAGCAGCTGGGACTACAGGCATGTGCCATCACGCTGGCTAATTTTTCTGTTTTTTGGCAGAGACAGGGTCTCACTCTTGCTCAAGCTGGCCTCAAGGGGTCCTCCTATCTCAGCCTCCCAGAGTGCTAGGATTACAGGCGTGAGCCACAGTGCCTGGCCTCAAAGATCTTTTAAAATCTCAACTAGGGGCAGGGTCCCACGTTACTTCAAACACAAACAAAAAAAAATCTCCCCAAGAAAAAAGCATCTGCGTGTCTGATTTTTTTGTTGTTTCCTACAATAGAGCTCTGAAGGCAAGCACGGAGCACATGGCCCAGGGAAGTCGGTGACGCCAACCTTATTATTTTAGGGAGCCAAGGAACGCAAGCTGAGGCAAGCTGCAGCAGTAATTAAGCTGTCCGCCAGGCCCCAGCTCATAGGCTAAGCCGCTGGCGGCTGGGGGTGGGAGGGGGAAGCCCGCATTAACATAAACCCTGTGACTTGCTCCTGTACCCGCCTGGAACCGGCTTCCTCTCTTCTCCTGCAGGTGTGAGGAGGACTTGGTTTCCGCTTCATCAAAGCAGAGAAGCACTGCAGACACTTCCTCCAGCCAGAAAGACAGACTCAAGGCAGTACCCTAAATGCCTGTGGTGGGGGGTAGGACCCAGGCTTTGGGCTCGCCAAATGGTCTTTTTAGCAAGTGAATCCTTGCTGGGCCCCTCCCTGATGTTGTATCTTTGCTTTCCTCCCTATAAACCTCATTCCTACCTTCCAGCCAGTCTAGATTCTACTCCAAGAGTCTGTCAAGGATCTGTCGGTTCTACCTCCTGCAGGAAGCCTTCCCTGATTGCCCAGCCCCTAGTCCAGTCCTGCTTGATTTAAGAGCATGGTTAGGAAAAGTGTTTGCAGGGCAGCGGGAACTGTTTTGGGGTCTGGAGAAGGAGGGGCCTTGAGTCTGACTTTGCTGGGGGTCAAGAGGGTGCAGTGGGGAAAGGGAGATGAGGGCTTTGGAACTGGCAAGTGACATGATCAAGTGACAACCTCACAAGCTCCATCTTTCAAACAGCTGCTCCCTTCCTACCTTCGGTGGGTGCTGGAAGACCAAAAGAGGCAGGAATTGGAAGAAGAATCCAGTGAACATGTTAGTCCACGCAGGTGGTGTCTGAATAGTAACCAGGGAAGAGAAGGAAAGGGGACAAGAAGCGCTGCGGTGCAGGCAAGGGATGCTGCCAGGCACCTGATGACCTGGGCTCTGGTCTCACGTTGCCATCAACTTGCTGTGTGCCCTGGGGAAGTCACTGCCACTCTCTGAGTTTCTGCTGGTCCTCTAATCCACACACTGGACAACAGAGCCTGAGTACAGACATAGGGTCCCTTCTATCTCCAAAATTTTGTGAGCCTATCAGTGTCTACCCCACATCCAAACTCAGTCACTGTTCCCCAAAGGAGGTGGGTGATTTGACGGGCTGAGGGGCCCGGGATTCATCACTGAGGGATGCAAGGAATCCGGGACACACGGCAATTATCCCGGGTAATGAGTGTAATGGGAAAATCAATCCTCTAGTCTCTTAAAACACATCAGTACCCCCCGAATACATGCAATATATCAATAACTAATAAATACATAGACACATGCAAATTTTAAGAAAACCACACACCAGGATCACAAAAGCAGTCCCCAGAGGCCCTGGGTGCTGGGTTGCAAATGTGGGAGCCTGGCATCATCCCACCTGCTGGTGGCCTTCAGTCTCCTCTGGGGGTCGGGGCAAGGACCAGGCACCTCGACTCATGGGGTGCCATTCCCAGCTCATCGGTTCTGTGAGTCACAATAAAAACCACAGCTGCTCTCGATGAGCTGATTAAAGCGCCACAGCACTGTGCCCGAGCAACAGAGAAGCCACGAAGAGACCGAAGAGGAAGGCTTGGAGTGCAAAGGGGGTAAATCCTGATCAAGGTCCCTAGAAAGCTGCTTTGCACACATCGCATTATGTCTCATTACTCCCACGTCCAAAATCCTTTAATGGCCGTGGGGATCGAGTGCACATTCTGAGTAAGATCCCCAGGCCCCCACCCATCGGTGCTCCCTGGCGGACACCCTGTGCCTCCTCCCGAGGCGGTCTGTCCCCACCTCACCCCTCTTCTAGCCTCCCTGATCTGCTGCAAAAAGGGAGACGCCACCTGGTGCTGCATGTCAGTTTCCAAAGTACTGCCCCTCACAGACGGTAAGTATTCCACCCTTTCTACCCCTCCCAGGGAACCTGCTTCTGTCCACCAGGGCCCTCTGAGAGACGCTGAGCGCGCAGTGTTTCTTCCTCCTGTCTCTCCCCCAAATACCAAGTACCCTAGGCACCTTGCCCAGAGTGGGTGGCTTTCAGCAAATGCTCGCTCAGGGATTAAAACTCAGGCTACAGGAGGGTTAGGGTATGGGTGGGCAATGGCTCTGGAGAATAATCTGGTTTCCATTTACTTTCTGAGGCAAAGCACCCCACCAAAACCACTCTTAGGCAAATCAACTGTCCCAGCTCACTGATACAGTTGATTTTGGCTCCTGAAATCAGACTGGGAGATTCAAGCCCAGCTGGGCTGGGATCACTTGTAGACTGCAGGAGCTGTCTGTCTACTGATGAAATCCCACTGGAGTATCTGGGGCGCAGCCCGGAGTCTCTGCCTTGGGGTCTAGTGTGGACTTTGACTGCTACCAACTCCCAGTGGACCCAGAGTGGAAGAACTGTCTGCGAAACGAAAGTTAATTCATTTCCCCAGTTTTACTACTCAGAGATCCATGAGCTGAAAACTGAAAGCTTCTGTCTATTCCAGTTCCCAGCATAACCCACCTAAGACAACACCATGCCATTCAGACTTATAGGCTGGGGTGCTTCCCAGTCTTGGCGTGACCACCTGCCCCATTTCCAGTTGTTTTTTTAAAAATGCTTCAAACAACTGAAGGACCCTATCAATACCACCCTTGGAAGACCAATCCAACTTCCCCAGCAATTGATGAAGCCGGGTGGAAACCAACCCAGTGACTCACCGAAGGTCACACAGTTAGCCTATTGTGGAATCGAATCACAGGCCATTCTCAAGACTCCTAACTTAGGGCCCACACCCCAAAGTCACAGGCCTGTCTATAGGGAACTCCTTGAAGCAAGCAGAAACAAAGGCAGAAAATAAAAATAGCTGTCAGAAAAGAGCCCAAGCCTGAACCCAGCCCCAGCCTCCACACACAGCCCAGCAGGGCTGGAGGTACAGAAGAGGCAGGGAAGGCTAAATGGCCTCAGAGACAAAACCTTGACCTTGGCCTCCTTCTCTGCCACCTCTACCCAAAATGACAGCAGCATCAGCAACGACGGCAGCAGAGAGAACGCGGCCTCGGCACTGAAGCCTGGTGTCCAGCCACCAATGGGAAAGCGCTTATTTGGGCAGAAATGGGAACCAATCGTGCAGAAGAGCCTAAGGCTGAGGCCTAAAATTTCTTCTAACCAAGGCCACAGAACAAATTAGCCAAGGGTTACACGTGAGAAGCAATTAATCTTGGTTCTTTCTTCCTTAGAGAAGTGTGAAACGTGCAACTTGCCTAAGTCTGTAAATTATATGTGTATAGTGAAAATACTGGTGATGAAAGTGCAAGAAATGCTAGATGTGAATGTTAGCTCCACACTTGTACTACCTGGAAGGGGGATAAATAAAAGCAGTGGAATGAGGGAGGGCAAGGAAGCAATGGTGAGGTGAGCGGCTGCTGGGAGGTAGGGGAGAGGAGAGACAGACACAGAGAGAGAGAGAGAGATTAAAAAAAAAAAAAGGGAAGGAAGGAGAAAGCCACAGGCTGGGCAGGTTTTGCTTAACTTCCAGTGTTCTAGCCTCTTCACCTGGGTTATGGTAATAGAACTTTACCTACACTTAATGTTTTTTTAAAAAATACAGGTTAATTGTTATACAGGTCTACAGCTGCTTTACTCTCAAAATGCTAAACAAAAACAAAACCAAAAACAAAATCCTCCGAAGAGTCAGGGAGGGACTAGACGACTGGAGAATGGAAAAAGGAACCTAGTAATTTCAGTTTTCATCGGATGCTCACAAAGGAGGCCCCTGGCACGGAGGCCAACCCAGACAAGGCCATCCGAGGCTGTGCTGAAACAAGTGGAATGGGTTCCCTGGTCAGGGTCCCAAAACATTCTGCATTGACAGGACCAGACCTTGAAGGCCGAAACTTGAACAAACTTCAGGGTGAGGAGGCATCTGAAAACCGGGACACTGGAAGAACAATTGAAGGAACTAGCGAATTTTGGGCTGGAGGGTAGGGAGCCTGTGATTGTTCTCTCTCTCTCCAAGTATTTGAAGGAGTGTTATGTGCTGTTCCACAGTGTGCAGGTAATTACGAAGAGGAAGTCTGCCACCCAGTGTAAAACGTGAGAGGGTCTTTAGATCATTATAAGCGGTCCTACAAAAGAATGGGGTGCTCGAACACTTGAGAGCTCCCTGTCCCAGTAAGCCTATGAGCCAGAGACTGCTAAGTGACCATCTGCAAATAGTTTCATATGTAAACAGTGCTGGATGATTATTAAATGAATTAATAATATTGTATGATGAAGCCCTGAAAAGAAAGCCGAGTCTTTTCACCTCCTAAAATGTTATGATTTGATTCTTTCCTCTTAAAGAGGCATTACTTGCTTGGGTTACAGGCCCGGTTTACTCATTCAACAATCTTCATGGAGTATCTACTATATGCCACACCAGGCACCATGCTAGGTGTTAGAGATACAGTCGTAAACAAAAACTAGGTGCCTGCCCTCGTAGGTTTACATTTTAGCTGGGGAGCCAGATAATAAACCAATAAATGTATACATACACCTGTATATAATGTATATTAGTGCTACAAGGGAAAAAGAGAACAGCAACAGTGACAAGGGACACTACTTTAGAAAGTGCTTTCAGCAGAGACTTGAAGCCAAGTGAATTGGGAAGAGCCTTCCAGGCAGAAGGATGACCGGGGCAAAGACCCTGAGTGGGAAGCACAGGTAGAAATGAGCCTGATCTGCACCCCTGGGAAATAGTCTACGGGAAAATGTTTTGATTACAAGTGTGTGATTACATAAGAAGTAATCAGAATATCTGATTTGGTTCCAGGCTTTACTACTTAGCAACTGTGTGGCTTTGGACAAGATTTCACTGAGACTCAGTTTCTCCATCTATAAAATGGCAAGAAGAATCCCTACCAATCCCACATCTCCATGGGACCAAATGAGATAATGGGTATGAAAGCGCTTGAAAAGTCACGCTGTCCTAGAGGTCCCTGTCGTTAATTTTATGAACACATTTCTTGCCCAAGACCTCGCACCCCAGAGAGCAGACAAGGTGTTACGCAACCGATTCCCCCACACTGCCTTGCACTTAGCTTTCAATAAATGTTTGCTGAACTGAAAAGCATTAAAAATAACCTGGGAGAATGTTCTGCCATTTCTTCTTCCTATTAAACTGTAGCGCTTTGCCAGAATGCTCCAGAATAATTTCTCTTCACCGTACTCCTTCAGCTTAGGGGAAGAACCAACTGAGTCACATCGGGGCAGTGTGTTCAGGGGATACACTTCCCAGAAGTGGAGACAGGAATGAGGCCCGACTACTCCAGGGGAGGCTCCACGTTCTCCGTGCCACCTCAACCTTGCAGGCCGGGCCAGGCCGCCAACGGAGGGGACCGAGGACTACCCTAGCGCAAGTCAGGGCCTCCTGGGAAAGCCCTTGAGAGCCAGAGGAATACACAATATCCAAATCATGCCACTGCAGATTAAGAAGCCTCACTGGAGTTCAGCTGCCTCACCATACAGACGTGGAGACTGAAGCCCAGGTAAGTGGAATAGCTGGTGGAAGGTCACTTCTTTTTTAACTTTTTCTTTTGAATTTTTTGGCTAACACATCCATTCCCGTGGTTTCAAAACCAAAAAGTGTAAGAGGATACACAATTCCCCCTCCCATCCTCTCGTCTGCTCAGTTAACTACCCCACCTACTAAGCGTCCCTCCAGAGTATGCAAATTCAGGATCTTATTTTTCTCCCTTTTACTAAAAACTAGCATATTATATTAATCTTTGCTCTGCCTTTTTTTCATACAGTTTGTGTAACAGAGTACATAAAAACCTTCCTTGTTTCCTATGTTCAACTATTTTCCATTGTGTGAATGTGCCATCATTTTTCTTAACGGTCCCTTGTTGATGAGTATTTGGGTTGTTTCCCATCTTTAGCTATAACAAACAATTCTGCAATATAGATAAGCTTGCACATGTCATTTGCATCCACCCAGCTTATTGATGAAAGAGCTGGAATCGGATCCTGCTTCTGACCTTTAGGGTGGCGTCACAGAGCGGCGGAGTCCTTCAATCTAATGGGCTCACCACTGTCTTCCTATGTGCACAAGTTAACCTCCTTTCATTCGATAAAGGCTGCTTAGAATCTACCAAAGGCCAGGCACGACACCAGACATACTGAAGACATGCCAGGTGTTGGGGATACATTGATAAAGGTATTCTCGCCTTCTGTCCCCAGAGTATCCAGTCTAGGGGGACAAGCAAAAGGGACCATTATAACGCAATTCAGTGCCTTGAAAACCATCTGAGCTTTCTGGGCCAGCATCCCTGTCTGGAAATGGGTGGCCACACCTATACCTCAGGGGTGGTCTAATGGATCAAAAAGGCAATGCTTGCCAAATACCTGGCAAGCAAATTCCATGCAAGGATCTCTGTGGGTGCTCAAAGAGGGGTATGCCTCCTTTCGTCCCAGAGGAGTACTGGCGAAGGCAAGGGCAGTGAGGCATTCCAGGCGAAATGCACAGCATTGCCATGCCCGTTTCGCAATGAGCAACACTGTTTTCTTACAAGAGTCTGGAATACGTTGCCGCTTATTTTCTGAAGCAGCACCCAAGCCCCTAATTATGTCTTAGCTTGCTTTTATTAAAGAACCATTTGCCCTTCTCCCACTTTCCAGACCCTCCTCAGTATGTCTGAGGCACCCTGTGGACAAGCTCTCGCGTTTGGCACATGGGAAAACCCAGACACCTTTCTTAAGGCCCTGGCACAGAGAGGCACCGGCAGGCACATGAGAAGTTGATTTTACTGGGATATCACTGAAAGCGTAAAATAATCATTTAAATGGGAAAAAAATAAAGAGAGAAATCATTAAAGCTCACATTTATTTTGCTTACTTTTATGTGCTCTATTTCACAAGAAAACATTTTTAAAAATCAGAAATTGTGGCATTATCTATTTTGCTTTCCCAGGGAAACAAAAGCAGCAGATTTTATGATAGATAAGAGAGAGCAATGGCAGTCAGTGGTCTCGAGTATTTCCATGTTACCCCAAAGTAGCTGGGAGCAGGCAGGAGGTCAAAGCTAAGATTTCAGGTTAGATGAAGGCTTTGCACCTTGGGCTAGTTACTTAACCCTTCGAGCCTCAGTTCCCTCTTCTGTTAGCGTGGGAATAATTCCAATCAGCTTGCAGCATTTCTGTATAGATTAAAGAAGAATAAATACGGTGTTCGGCACATGGGTACTCAACAGTTAAAAACAAACAAAACACATAAAAAAGACATTACGTTTTCCTCACTGTTTAGTAAAAAGATGAAAATCTAGTGTCTTCCTTTTAGAAGCTCAAAGGAGAACATTAGGCATGAATTATCCAGCCCCCATAATACTGGGAGGCCGTTTTCCTAACAGGCTAATTAGCAAAGTCTTACTTCAACCAGTATCTCCTTTCAAATTTATGCAAGATGCCTGCTTCTAGATGAAAACTATCAGTCAATTATCTCCCATTCCAGTCCTTGGGAGAGGTGGGTGGCCAGCCACTACATTTGTGACTACTGACTTAACTGAGGGCTTCTCTCTCCCATCCCCTGGGGACCCTCTGAGTCCAGTCTCACTATCTTTGGTCAGAAGCATCAGTAGGGAATGGGATTTTTCCCAGCCCCCACAAAAAGCACCTGGACCCCCAAAACAGGGTGAAAGAGCCTGAAAGGTCCAGATGGAATCCAAAAAGTAGCAATGGGGCTCCTCCAAGATAAAACACTGCTATTGCAGTGGCTCACACCTGTAATCCTAGCACTCTGGGAGGCCGAGGAAGGAGGATCGTTTGAGCTCAAGAGTTCGAGACCAGCCTGAGCAAGAACGAGACCCCATTTCTATTTTCAATTTAAAAAAAAAAAAAAGAAAAGAAAAGAAACATTGCTGTTTCAGAAAGACCAATGGAAACACCATTCTGATAGACAGCGAGAACCTGAGGTTACCAAAATTGGGCAGCATCTCTGCCTGCGCAAAAAAAGACCAGCTTCAGGTAGTCAGCTCTGGTCTTGCCTGGAGGACTGATCGATAGTTACAGATGTGTTTAAATTTTTTACCCCTTCCCACACCAAACCATAAATGAGAAAATAAATCTATTATTGTTAATAAATGCAATTTGGAAGTCCAAATCTCTCAAAGTGCGAGTCTGGAGGATAGTAAAACACACTCTGGGATGAAAGGGCAGAGGGCCAGTGCCTGCGGTTGATGTGAGCAGAGCACTGGCCAGTAGCTGTGCTTTGTCCCTCTTTCACACCATTTCATCTTTCCTACTAATTAGTGAACGAATCTGCACCTTAACCTTGTTGGGCCTTAGCTTGCCAACCTGGGCCTTACCTTGCTTATGGGGAAGATGACTTACAAGGTACTTCTAGATCAGATATTCCACGGTTCTGGCTCATGGGGTCAGAAGTCCAGTGTAGGTCACTTGAGTGTTTGCTCAAATGCCACCTTCTCAGAGAGGCCTTCCTGGATCACCCATCCCCTTTAACACAGCTTTATGTGTCTTCATGGCACTTACCACACCAGCTGTCATGTCTTTGTCTGATGGCACACTACTGACGTCTCCCCCCCCCTGAGGCTTGGAAGCCCCATGTGGACAGCATAGGTTATGTGCTTGTCTGGTTTACTGCTGTAGCCAGAATGCCTAGAACAGAGCACCCAGTACACAGCAGGCACTCCTCAGTGTGTGCGGAGTGAGTGAAGGAATGAATGAGTTAGTCAAGCCTAGGGGTCAACAAGAAAGAAAGGGATTCCAACCCTGTACCACCATTTACCATCTGGGCAACTCTGGGTAAGCCACATAACCCCTCTGCAATATTTCCTATGTGCAGAAACCACCCCCACTCCCTGATTAGCATCAGACAGTAGCTGGCCAATTGGCTGCTCACCATCAGGGACACGTGTGGCCGTAACAAGCCTCCTGGGGATAACAAGTCATTTGCCTGATACGAGTCTGGTTTCCGGAAGAGTGGGTACCTCTCAAACCAAGATCCACACCTTGCTGGAGTCTACGGCCACCCATCAAACTCAGAGGCACATTCTCACTTCCACATCTGACCTTGCCCTGCAGTCAATCCTGACAATGACCACACACTGGCCACTGGAACTGACGGAAGGCTCCCACAGAGGCCAACTGCCTGCCCCAAACCAAGGACCCTTTTGGCATTAAGAGGACAGCCAGCATTGCATTTCAGCTCCTGCCCCCCTCACCCCAAACAGCAGCCTTGGAGGGCTCTCCTCTAGAAGCCTGCCCAGATTGACAGACCACACCTAAATGTACAGACACACCAGCACTCTTAACCAAGACACACAGAGGCATGTCTGCAACAGAGCTGCAAACTAGATGGGGGCTAAAAGGAGCAGAACCACTCATTATGGCTGCAGGCCAACCTCTGCAGACAGGCTTCATCAGGCCCACCAGAGACAGCCGGGGAGCTTTACAAAGTGCATGCCTGCCCAGGCTTCCAAGGCCACATCCAGGGTACACCCAAATCTCCACGGGGAAGGGGAGACGTGCAGAAGTGGAAGGAACGCCGGGGTGGCTGTGATGGTCAGTTCCCGGCCCTCCATATGGAACAGGCCCCTGTGCCAGAACACACAGACCGCTCCCACAGGCAGCCAGGGGGAGGCTGCAGAGCCACATCTGCCATGGTCGTGGAGCTTTCCTCTGTCCTGGCTGCAGGGGTCATGCTGGCTTCGCACACCCTTAATGCTGCCCTCCGGCAGGGGGACCAACAAAGAGAGGAGTCACAAACGCACACCCAAGAGAGTGCCACTGGAATTATCCCAGAGGAGAATGCTGCTGCGTGACCTGGAAGGAGGACTTTGACCTTTATGTCACCTGGGTGGACACAATTTGTTCCCTTTGTTCCACTGAGTCAAGGAGGACTTCCTGGAGAAGGGGGCCTTCTCAGGAGCTGTCTGAATGAAAGATAAGGACTAGGAGAGCCTGACCCAGAGTTCTGCAGCCAGGAGGGAAACCACGCAAGAGGGGCTTATGTCACACAACAAAGATAGGCGAAGAGCCCCCATCTGAAAGGAGGCCCTGGGGCAGGGGATACAAGCGGCTTGGCTGGTGACCCTCCAGTCCCACCTCCATAAAAAACTGGGGGGTGAGCTTTGTCCTTCACCTGGGCACCCCTTGCTTCAGCAGCTCCAGGTCTAAGAACTGCTTCCACCAAACACCATCTCAGATGCTCAGCAAGGGCGTTATTCGGAGGGCTGGCTCCACCCCCACTGCCCCTGTCCAAACAGCTCATTCAAGCCTAGGTGTCAGAGTCTAACCTTCAGAGTCTGTCTACAACATCCACACACACACACAAACCATATTTCTCTCAGTTCTGACACTAATCCCTGCAAAGCAGGTATTAACATTATTGTTATTCACCATTTTATAGATGTGGCAACCCAGGCTCAAAGAGGGGACCCGTCAACCCCCTCAACCTGCAGTCCTCAGGCACTGCACACTGCACCTGAGCGCTTGGGCCGGGGGGTGTCCTCCCTCTCACAAAAGGTCCACTGGCCTCTCCATCCCCTGGAGATGAAGGATGGGCCGAGTCCAGTCTTGATAAATAAGTCCCACCCGACACTCCCAGTGGCAGCCACACAAGGTGCAGGTAAACAAAAAATTACAAGGGTGATGAACAGACCGTGGGTGTGTGGGAATTCCCCACGGTGGAGGGGCACTGGGGAGACAGGCCAGAGTGGATCCCTGCACGCCAGCAGGTTAAATCCCACATCCTCCTTTCCTTTTTCCTGTTTTCCTTGCTCTGTTTTCCTCTGGTTTCCATTTAGTTATTTCTTCCTCCCTGCTGGGAAGCGCTGCACCCTGCCACGATGGGGTGGTTCCCAACTGTGCTTTCGAGTCCCCTACAGAGCCTTCTAAAAATACACAGACAGGGCACCACCCTGGGAGACCGATTCAGTAGCCGGGGCAGAGCCTGGGAATTTCTTCAGAGGCTCCCCTGGTGGTTCTGACCCACAGCAGGCGTTGAAATCTGCTGTACTGAGCACGCCCCCCTTCCCTCCTGTCTGTGTGGTGTGCTCCTCCACGCCGACCCAACCCCAACACAGGAACTAGGCAACACCACTCTCTGTAACCACGCCACGCCTCCCCAGCCCAGGACACGGGGACTGAATTCAAGAAATAAAGTTTGCTACACAAATACTTAAGTGGTATGCGCAAACTCCCTGCCTCATTCCGGATGCCGGGCACGCAGGCCGTGTCAGGAAGGTGGGCTCCCCTCACCCCTCCCTTCACAGTCGCCCCACTTGGGCTTGCTGGTGAGGCCATGGCGGAGCGGAGAGCTGGTTACGCAAAGCGGAGATGAGTCTCTCCCCTAGATCCACGGTTCCTGATGAAATCCGAAGCAATCCCTCTAAATTCACAATTACAGGTCCTTGTCTACACTGCACCACCCCCACACATGCACACGTCCACTGTTCTCATGACCCCTGCAGGAGGCGGCAAATCCAGAAACCCACGCCTGGGCACTGCTGGCTGCACAGTCCCAGCACGACTTTGCTGAAGTCTCACCCCAGAACACGCAGGCCTCTCCTCTAAACTTCACTGTGCCCCCCATCCCTGCTCTTCCAGCCTGCAGCAGCAGATCCTGCCTCACTTGTTCCCAGCCTGAGGATAAGTCGGAGAAAGCCACCCACGCACCCACTGGCCCCGAGTCTATGGCTGATGGAATCCTTTCACCATAGCTGCTTCTTGATTTCTCAGGATATTTGCAGGGAGAACCCAGGGGTTTGCCTCTGTGGGACCCCAGGGATGACTGGAGCGGACTTTGGTGGATCTGTATGCACAGCCGAACCAAACAGCACCAAGCTGACATGTGGCAATAGAGCCTTGATTCGCTGGGGATCTCAGGCAAGCCAGTTTATCTAAGGAGAGCTGTGAATGTCCCCACCTCTACTCAAACACCTGGACTGGGAAGATCTTAATAGGGAAATAGTATTTGGCAAGGTATGGGCATTTCTTTTACAGCATGAACTTTCATAACTGAATTAAAACAAGCAACTAATTAGAGCAGTGGTATAAGATTGCCCAAGACAATCCACTGGGATGTACGAAAAAAATATTAGGACTCAATATTTTTTAACTTATCCTTTTTAAATTTATATTTTTGGCGTTACATTTTATAATGTACATATTTATATGCAGTATATGTGAATAATCCGTAATTACAAGGTGGACATACTGGGGCTCAGGTTCAAACTTTTACAGACAAGGGATGCAAAAGTCAGAAAAACTGAGGAAAGTGTACATCACCTACCCACAGGCAACTCAATCAGAAACTCACAGCAACCTGGGGCGGAGGTGGGGGTTGGGAGAAGCTGTGTTTCAGTGGCTTCATGCTCGGTTCAGACAGTGGGTGATGAAAGTGACATAAGGTGTAAGTACCGCATTCCTTCACTCTATCAATACTTCTAGAATGGTTATCATGTGCCAAGCACAGTGCTGAGCTTTGAGGATACACGATGGTGAGCAAAAGCAGGTCCCTTAAAATATGCAGCGCACTCACTATGCAGGGGGACAGATACTAATTAAATATTCATAATCTGGAATGTATAATTACAAACCGAAGCACTTTGAAGGGGAAGGTCTTTAAGAGTTTTATAACAAAAGAACCAGACCTAAACCTGAGGAAGGAGGATGAAGGAGACAGTAAAGATGATTAGATGCTAACCAGATGATGGCGGCAGTCACAGCATGGAGCAGGTTTCAGGGAACGAGAGGCAGCTGGTGAGGCCAGAGCGGAGAGAAGGAAGAGGTCAGCAGTGGCTAGACGACGCAGGACCCTGTTGGTCTTACTGAGGACTTTGGGCTAAGAACAATGGCGAATTCTAGGTATGGGGTGACATGATTACATCTCTGTTTTGATAAGATCATCCTGGCTGAAGCTGGACGCGTGGCTTCCAGAGGACCAGACCAGGATGCAGGAGATCAGCTGGCCAGCAACAGAGGCTATTTTAAATCGACAGGACTTATGATGGATGGAAAGAGGATCACGAGAGTGTGTGTGGCAGGTCAGCAGAGCAGAGTACACAGGTCATGGGCTCCCTTGGGACTTGAGAGCAAGATGCTGTTAGAATACCCAGGTGGAGGTACCAGGCGGGTCTCGAGCTTAGCTAAAAGTCAAATCCCAGGCAGCGCAATGCACCTGCAGCTGTCAGTGAGGATGAGATTTCACAGGGAGGGAACACGGAGTGAGGGCCCAGGGCCCAGGCTCGACTGAGTCAGTACTGCATGGCTACACACAGGAAAGGAAAAGGACACCAGAAACTGAGGAGTGACCAGAGCCACGGGAGAGCCAACGCGGGACATAGTTCAAGAAGGTCAAGGATGCTGGGCGCTGCTGCTGAGGTGCCACCCAAGGGAAGAAATGAAGGCTTTGGGGATTCTCCGAACTATTTAGGAAACAAACCAGACTGAAGACGGCTGAGGAGTGAGAGAAGCGAGGGAACAGAGATGGTCACAGAAATTCAGGAAGTTAAGAGTGTAAAGAAGAGAGATGGGCGGTAGGTACAGTACAGTGGGATACACAATCAGCCAAGGGAGCCTCTCGGTTTGCTTTAGGAGAGGAGAAGACCCTGAATTTGAGAAGAGTCCACACGAGAGGAGCTGCCAGGTGCCTAGGAGGAGAAAGGAACCACAGAGAGGAGTGGACAAGACCCAAAGGACCCGTGAGCTGCGAAGGAATTTAGGTGAGTCTGGTTTAGGAGCTGCTTAGGGAACCAGGTTTCAATTTTCTCTGTGAGGACGACCTCCCAGCTGGGAGGGAAAGGGTGGGAGGTCAGTGGGCAGCAGTTTGAGGAGTGGAGGTCTGAAACAGCCGCTGAGGACAGTGAGAAAACCAGTTGCCCAGGAGAGGGACGAGTCGTGACAATTACCCTCAGCAGAAACTACCCAGAACCCAGTGCTGGGGCTGCTCCATGATGTTTAGATGTTATGGCTATTTTCAAATCTAGAAACACCACATTTACTATTGAAATTGTTTGTAGGGAAAAATAACTTCCAACAAATGTGAATCTCTAGCTTCTAAACCTCTTTTCCCATGAAAAAAAATGTTAGCTTTCCACATAATGTATCTACTGATAAGTTTTTTCTTTTTAAGTGAATGCTAGCTATGGTGTTGTAGCAGAGTAGGCCATAATGGCAACAAGAGCTAACATTTATTTAGTGCCTGCTGTGTGCCAGACTGTGTGGTAGGTACTAGTCCAACCTCATTTCACAGAGAACAAAGGGGAAAGCTCTGTGAGGTGAAGGGACATGCCCAGCTGGAGGGGGAAGGCAGGCACACCCTCAGGTGGTCTAGGTGGGAGACTCCGGGCCCACTCCCCTCTTCTCAGTGTTGCAGTGTGGGTGCCCCAGGCCACCAACCAGCCCTTCAGCGTCCCTCCACGTGCTGCACACAGAAGGATGGGGGCTGCGGGCCATGAGGGCACAGAGAAGGGGCAGGGAAGCACAGTTGGCGGAGGGCCACTGGCACAGCCAGGAACCTTAGAAGGCACCTGTCTGGGGTAGGAAGCTAGGATAATGATTCCTCATGCTGTGCGAAGGTTTAGAGTGGGAAATTGCTGGACGGTAAGACAGTGGCTTGAGAACGTGAGCCGTGCTGGTTTAAAACAGGAGAAATCACAACTGACCCTCAGTGGAGACTTTGCAAAGCTACAGAAGGCATCCTCTCCATCCGCGCAAACCAAACGGCAAAGTATCTGGGTATGAAAGTAACTTAATACCCACGTTTTAATGTCTTTCAAACATTAACAACTAATGAAATCAAATGTATAGGTCAAAACCAGCTAGTTTTCTTTTTAATGAATATTTAATAAAGTGTTTTACATACAGTAAGGTAGCAAGTTGTCAGTTTTTTGCATAACATACAAATGCATGTACATACTGAGCAGTGGTGTAAAACATGTTTCTTACAATTGGGATCAAAAAGTTTGAAAGCCACTGATCCAATTCAACACCCCCATTTTAGAGTGCACAAAACAGAGGCTCAAACAGGCCAAACGACTTGTCCAACTTGGTTAATAGCAAAGCTGAGGACAGCATCCAGGTCTTCAATAGTTCTCTGGTAATTACCAAACCGGGATCTTCGAATGCAAATACCTCTGGGAAAAACAGTGCTGACTTTAATCCACATTAGAGTAAATAACAGTAGAGTAAGCAAGCCACTCTTTTAGATCTGCTGCCCGGGGCAAGTTTTGGTAAAGGAACCGGTACATGAATGAATGCAGGGGGCAGCTGCGGCGCTAAAACAAAATCCAAAGTAAATTCGATGTGGTCTGAGATTCAGAATCAGGTCCATGTTTCTCTACTTGTTTGTGGGAGGAAGGCAGTGGTGCTGGGGGGGACTGGGAGATGGCAGATCCTAGGGGACTCGAGAACCAGCTAAAGCAGAGGGTGGACAGACCAAAATAGGGGCTGGGGGAGGCGGCAGCAAACATCTCCAAGGGAGCACCCCCTCTGGACACCAGAATAATGAGCCTTGTCTTAAACCAAGTCAGAATTCAGGCCAGACAATTGGGCCAAGTTCATTCCACCAGGTCCCAGTCACCACTCAGCAACAAGCTCTCTGCTCCTTTCCTAAGTGACTGCACCAAGGTAGACACGGCAGGCACAATGGTCAGGGGACATGTGTAGAGGATCCTACACAGTCTCCGTAAAGGCTCACCACAGCTCCAAAGTTTTTATTTCAATGTGGAGTAATTAACTTGGACTGAAGCTCTGGGATGGCCAGCCCTGGTATTACAAAGAAGGATAGCAGACTGCTATAAGGCTAGAGTAAGTCACCTCGAGAGGCTGGTGGGGCAGCAGCAGCCAAGAGAGGGAACTGGGTTTGTAGTTTGTTGTCACAGCACAGGCTGCCATTACTGGGACTAGGATTTGTCCCCTTGAATTTATCTCCTCAGCCTGGCCAATCTTATATCCATTCCTTCCACTCAGTAGCTCAGGCACAAGAGGCTAGAGGGAAAAACAGGACCCTGACACTCAAAGCTACTATGCTGCTGGTTCATTCCTGAGGAAATATGCACAGTGCAAAAGCAGCAGGCCAAAGCTAGAGATTCCAGGATTCTCTGCAGTTTTCAGTGATCTGTGCGCCCTGAGAGTCTGATGTTAGCTACTCCCCGCTTAGGTAGGCCTCAAAGCTCGAACCGTTATAGTTCAAAGCTCCTTCTCTCTACCTCTCAGAAGACACCTAGAATTTAAGAGTAACCATGTAACTACAAGATACACAAACATTTTTTAAAATATTCTGAGTACACAACATAAAGAATTTCAGGTGGCTATACGGAACTTCTCTAGGAAAGAAGAGTGCTCAATACTAGACGGGTAACAAAGACAATTTCTCTTCCCATGGTGGTTCTTAGATTAAGGCCTATTTCACTAGGTGCCAATTAGTTAAAGGGCACATACACAGAAGGACTTGGGAAGACAACACGCTAATATATGGCTTGCTTGAACAAAACACCAGATCCCAGGGGCCCTCCCTCCAATCTACTAAACCAAGGATTAGCAACCTTGTTCTGTAAAGGGGCCAGATAGTAAACTTTACCAAGAGGCAAAACTGAGAACACTACATAGTCACTTTTATAACAAGAGAGAAGAGGCTGGTCGCGGTGGCTCACACCTGTAATCCCAGCACTCTGGGTGGGAGGATTGCGTGAGCTCAGGAGTTCAAGACCACCATGGGCAAGAGCGAAACACTGTCTCTACTAAAAAAAACAATACAAAAATTAGCTGGGCTTTGTGGCCCGCGCCTATCGTCCCAGCTACTTGGGAGGCTGAGGCAGAAGTTTGAGGTTACAATGAGCTACCATGACACCACTGCACTCTAACCAGGATGAGAGAGCTAGACAATGTCTCAAAAAAAAAAAAAAAAAAAAGAGAGAAAAGACACTTCCACAACTCTTTTATTGATAAAATTAAAAATATATTGAGTACAATTTTTTTGTAATGCAGGTCTGCTATTGAGACAAGAATTCTTTCGGAGGGGATAACATTTCACTTAATTGGGATTCAAAGTTAGTGTTCCATATAATCAAATTGACTGCAATGTTTATACATACAAATTATTCTTAACTTACGGGCTGTAAAAAAAACCAGGCAGCTCAGCTGCAGTTTGGCAACCCTAGTGGTAAACCTATGTCCAGGGGCAGAGCCCAGGAATTTGCCTTTTACATACTCCCTGGGCAATTCTGGTAATGGGCGAACGATGTTAGGGCCCCAGTGGACTATACCATCCTTAAAGTTCCTACTGTCCACCAAAGGGGCCTCTGATTTTACCACAGAACGCAGTTCTGCTGCCTGCCAGTTGTTTGACCTCTCCAAACCTTAGATAATTCATCCTCACGAAAGAGATATCGCGCAACCCTTAAGGAGTTGGTGGAATGATTAAGTGAGATGATTCATGAGATGTTAGTGGTATGTTATGTCCCAAATATTAGGCCATGCCAATTTTGTTCAGTTTTTTGGTTATAGATGAGGACCGCATAAGAGTGGCTCCTGCTTGTCTTCTCGTTACCCAAAATGTGTCCCCTAGCACCTAAAAAGCCAGATTCATTTTGGCCTAACCGGATGTGACATGCTAAGCCAAATTCAATGTATGGCTTCCCCCTTGAAACGGCAATCCACAGTACCTCTGGTCCTAAACCACACCCCGCCTGCATCTTCAACCGCAGACTACCCAGTCTTTATTACAATACCTTCAATTAACAGGAAACCCCCTCCCTTCATAAGGTGGCACCACTCCAAAGTTGGAGAAGAGAAAGCTCTTCTTCACGGTGTCTTACAAAAAAGGTGCTTCACGGGAGGCAGTGGAGCGTAGAGGCTGAGTATGCACACTGGCTGTCTGAGACTGAACCCTGGTTCTGCCACTCCGGTCACGTGATAAACCCCTATGCCTCAATTTCCTTACTTGTTACATAAAAATAACAGTACCTACTTCACAGTGCTGTTGTGGGGACTAAATTAATTGATATGTATAATCCACTTAGAAACGTGCCAGACACAGCATGGATGCTATGTAAGCATTAGCTAATATTGTTGTTATTGTTATTCTAAACCCTGAGAAGCTCAAAGTCACACCTTGCAGCGTATCTGCCTTGCAGCATATTGCCCTGAGAATAACACTATCACATACTGAGCACCTACTACCAAGGGCCAGATCAAACCAGTTTTGTTACTACTTACTGATTAAATGGGATTATTGTTCCCATTTTACAAGTGACAAAACCAAGCTTCGAAAAGGTAGGTTAATCTGCCCAAGGTCACAAGGGTAGGTTAAACAAATCATCCTACCTCCTTGTGGCAAGGGGAATTCAAATCCACATCTGTGTTGTCCCAGAGCCCAGCTTCACCATGGAGCCCCCAGACTCAAAACTACCATCAGCAGCAGCACCCAGTAACAGAACTCAACTGACCATGACTATATGGAATTCATGCTCAATTTTCTGCCTGTGAATTCCTGGTTGGCTTGCATAAACAGAAGTTAATATCATGCTACTTGAACCCAATTAGGCAGTAAGTCAGCCTGGAAAACATCATGCGATGTATTCCAAAGGTCAAGAAGTAAAAGCTGGCTTCCAAGGCAGCCTTTGCTGGACACTGCCATGAAAGTTAGTCTCTATGTGGACATCAGAGTTCAACCAGTGAGGTGCTTAACCAGCACCTATATCGGCTTTTTAAAAGTCCTAGAGAGATAGACGGCAGCGTCGGAAGATGCAACATGACAAATTTTCTGACTCTTAAGTCAACAGCCAGAAAAAGACGGTTTACTTTTTTCAACAGCAAACTTTATTCCCTCTCTTTCGTCTTAGAATCACATTTACTTTCGTAGCTGCCGTCCCCCAGGCAAAAATAAAAGGCGAAGGGGCAAGCAAAGAGCGAGGGGGGCTTCTCTACCCCGCAGGGCACTGCAACACCCACCTGAAACACGGAGCTCGACCTACCTTCCCGGAGAGCCCAGCCCAGGAGGGCGTTTCCCCAACACAACGACAACTCTTCCCTCCCGGGTTAAGAAGCTGCTGTCCTTGGCTTCAGTCAGGGCCACTAGAGTCGCGTGTGCGACCCCCTCCCCCAGCCAAAAGAAACCTCTTGTTTAATTTTCCCCTCACCCTATCACTTCCGCCGAAGGAGCAAACACCACAGCGAACGGTTAGTCCTTAAGGCCACATTTAACTACGTCTACAACGCCTGCAGGAGGAACAGCGAGATACCCGAGAGAAGGGCGGGGGAGGTAGGGAGCGCGATGTGGGGGGACACTTGCACAGAGGATCGTCGTCCTCCCAGTGCAACGGCCGCCCTGACGCGCCAGCAAAGCCTCAGGCCTCTGGCGAGCGGTGAAAACCCCCATCGGGGCCCAGAGCACAACAGGGGTCCCCGGAGCCGGCTCCTCCTGCCGCCTCCGCATCGGAGGCCGTCGGGGCGATGGCGCAAGACTCCGCTCCCCCCGCCCCCCACAGCGACAACAGCCACAGTGACAAAATGGCAGCCCGGCGCCCGGCAGTCGTGCCACAGGCGCGCAGGGCCTCGGCGGCTGCCCCCGCCCCCCAAAAACGCCACGGCGCCCTTCGGGCCCAGCCCCGGGCGGGCCTAGCCGTTAAAAATCGTAATAACAAATAAAACACCTGGAGCTCAAAACCAGCTCGGGAAGGCAAGAGGCCGGCCCGGCGGCGCCCGCGCCCCGCGCCGCCCGCCCGCGCCCCGCGCCGCATGGAACCCGGAGCCCGGAGCCCGGAGCCCGCATTCCGAGCCCCGCGCGCCGCGCCGTGGGGGAGGGGCGGGGCGGGCTGCGAGAGACCCGGGAAACATGGCTGCTCGTCCTATTTCGGCGTCGCGGCGTGGCCACCAGCCCCCGGATCCGAGTTGGGAGAGGTTCAGAAGGTGGGTGTGTGGGGGGTCCGGGGGAGTGCGGCGGGGAGGGGCGCAGGGGGCGCTCTCCCGGAGCTATTTGTCTTAACGTTTTTTTAAAAATACAGTTCCTCCTCCCCCACCCCTTTTGTCCCTCTTTCGCTAGCTTTCTCCCCTCCCCCTCAAATGTGCAGAAAGTGCCCCCTCCCCCGCCACCCGCGCCCCACCCCGCCTTAAGGCAGGGGGCAGGCGTGTGGGCCGGGAGACTCGGAGGCGAGGGGGCGAAGCGTGAGAAATCGCTCCCAGTTCGGCGCGGCGCGCGCCCCTCCCCCAGCACACACACTCGGGGAAGTTTAAAGAGCCGGTTCGACCCGCTTTCGATCTCGCTCCTAGTTGGCCAGCAGTGTTGACCGGGTTTGCCGGGCGAACCTCGCCTCCACAGCCGGCAGCCGCAACCCCGGCCCCTACTTGGCGCCCTTCCCCCTCCGCACGGGGGGCTTCCGGAAAGTACGCGGGAAGACTGGGCTCCGGCCCCCTCCCCCACCACCACCACACCCAGCCCCCAAATGGTCCGGCTCCGGGTCCGGGCCCGGACGAAACCCGCCAGGGAAAGCCAAAGCGCCCGCAAATTGTTCGCGGAAACTCCAGCCTCTCCGGCGGCACCCCTCCCCTCCGGCGGCCACCCCTCTCCCCGCCCTGCGCGCCATAAGGCACTCGCACGTCTACAGTCCACAGCTGCGTTATGATGGGAAGGGGGAGACAAAAAGGATCTTGTTTTCAAAAGTCTCACTCAGGTTTTGGGGAGGAACTAGGGAAAGAGGAAGCAAGGCCTGCCTTCCCCAGGGATTCGGGTTTAACAGGCTGAAGGGGCGACAGGTCAGCGCACAGTACTGCCCAAATCCCCAACTCTCTGGAACCCCAGCCACGGAGTCTGGGGGTGTCCGCTCGCTCCGGTCACCCCGGAGGTGCCGAGTGGGGAGTTGGCCGACATCTCCGCCCCAGACGCGGGGTCTCCACCGCTGAGCCGCCAACTCGCATAAAACACTCAGGTTTGGAAGCGAGAGCGAGACAAATAAAAACGTGCGTTCCAGTCACCCACCTCACCTTCCCCCTCCTCGGGTCGGGCTTTCGCCCGAGCCCCCTAATTCCCACCCGTGCAAGTTTCCTCTGGCCGTCTCCCGCCGCTGCCCAATCAATAACGGCGGCGAAGGCAAACTCCCATCCTGGAGCTGCGTGTTTGCCGTGCCCGCATAAACGCGGACCCAGCCAGTACCCACCACGGGCACTGGCTCTGGGCAGCTCGCGTCCTGACAAAGTTTCCCGTGCCCGTTTATCAACCGGGCGCCGAATGGCTGCCGGGGAGCCCAGCCCTGAGAACGACGGGCCAGGGGTTCGAGCCGGGGGCTCCAGGGCCCGACGGCTGGCATCTTAGCGAGGCTGGAGGAAGCCGGGGTGAGCGGGACCGGGACGTAGCCTTCGGGCAACTTGCACTAGCGATCGCTCGAGGTGGGGAGGCGCGGGGATTATCTGTGCTTTTGCACGTTCGAAAATCCCTCCCCCTCCTTCTAATTTATCCTCCCTTCGAAGGAAAGGAAGAAACATCAGCATCTGGCCCGAAGGTGGGGTGGAAAGAGTGAGGGAGAGAGAGGAGGAGAGGCAGGGAGGCAGAGAAAGGGAGGGAGGGAGAGAAAGGGCGCGTTCACGAACACTACAAAGTTACAAATATGGCTCCCCCGTCTCTCGCCTCATCACTGCAAAGAAATGAAGACGCACTTTAAACTCGAGCCCTTCCCAACTCCGCGGCAGCCCCCTCCCCACGCGCTCTCCCTGGGGGCCTCGGCCCACATTTATCAGAAACTAAACCGGACTCGCGAAGCCCAAAACTTATTGTGTGTGCAAGCGAGCGAGCGAGCGAGAGAAAGGGAGGGGGGAGGCGCAAGAGGGGGGCGGGAAGGGGGATACATTTATAAAATATAAACCCCCTTTTTTGTTGTTAAATCCAGGAGGCAGCCCCTCTCCTCCTCCTCCCTCGTTAATCTTCCCCCCAGACGGAGTCACGGGAGCAGCGAGCTCCAAGGGTTATTTGCCTCGTTCTCTCCGACCCAAACGCGTGCGCCCGGTGGCCCCGATGGGTGCACACTCGCACGCACACTCTCGCACCCACACTCGCACACGCGGGGCACACGCACAGGTAGTCACACACCAAGGGCAGCGGCGGCGGCAGCCGGAACAGGCTCGGGTGGCATTGCAAACCCCCAGCCCTGCAATTCATTTGCAGTCCGACCTCCAACCCCGCACCTCCCGGGCAACCCCCCTCAAAAAAGTGCCTCCCCCCAACGCACACACACACACACACACACACAAAGTAGGAGAATGGACCGACAGAGATATTTTTGGCAAATGCTCACATCAGAGGGCGTCCTGTTCCGCAGCTCTAAATGAATCCGTTTGTCCATCTCCATCTCTCGCGCTCGCTCTCTGCAGAGGCTCCCGCGCCGGCGGAATTCAATCAATAAACCCCGAACCCACGGCCGCGCGTTTTAGGACTTTGAAGGCTCAACCAGCTCCGCTCGGTTCTCGAGCCCCCAGCACCCGCGGCGCACACTAACCTGATCACCGTGGAGGTGGGATCTGCGGCCCGCGGACGAGCGGCAGCAGCTTGAGCCAATCGCCGCCGAGGGTCTCCGGGCAACAGCCAATGGTAGCGGCGGCGGGGGGGGGAAGGGACCAATAGATGGACTGCGCAGCCGGCCAGGGAGGCTCAGCCATTTGGTTGTGGTGCCGGAGACGGACCCCTTTAGATTTCGGGGCGGCTGAGGAGCGCGGCGGCAGCTAGGTGGCTGAGTGAGGGGGGTGGGCGGAATGGCGGGGGAAGGGAAGGTGACTGTGCCTCGAGGGCCGACCGGCCTGGCCTCGCTAGCCCGCCGCCGCCTCTGCGTTCGGCCGGGGGCGGGGCCGCAGGTGCGTTATGCGAGGGGGAGGGGCGCGGCCGCAGGGGTCGGTTCGGGGTCCCCGCCGGGCCGAGGGCTTCGTCGGGCCGGCCGGGGCCTTCCCGCTCTGCACGACGGGTTTGTGGTAGGAGGTGGGTGGCGTGAGGTCTGGAGGCCGCGGGCTGCCGGACGGGCAGGCCGATGAAAGGCCTGGAAAGAGAGGGAGGGGTCAAGGGTGCCGCGCGGGGGAGGGGCTCGTCATATTCCGGGTCCGGCAGGTCGAGCTGGAGGAGTGTAGCCCACCACCACCTCCGCCGCGGCCTCCAGCCCCCGGCTGCGGCTCGTAGCCAGCACGCCCCTTCCCCTCCCGCCTCGTCCAAGTCAGGCCGCTGCTATCGCCACCCCTCTAATAAATAAGTAAATAAAAGCAAGATGCTTCCACCTTTGGATGAGTTACTGCGCGGTCTCGACCCTCCCCACGAAGAGGCATTTCATTTTGCTGTCATATAAGGTCAGCTGGGAAGAAGTGATCACCAAGAGGCACCGAGGATCTTGTTTAGGCGATAAATGAATGAAGACCTTGGATTAAGAACTGTTGCTGGATATATAGAATATTAAAACGTGGAAAAGGAGGGTGCTAATAACTCCTGTTTTCTGGACCAAACGTAATTTATGGGCTTTGTACACCTAGTGAAAAAGAACGGCGCACAGTTTATTCTAATCGTCCATCTGAGTCATTTGGTTAGATTTGGGTTGCCAAGGAAGCTCTAAGTGGAGCACTTTCTCCAGGTTTTTCGGTTTGCTTGTTTTGGGTATTTTTGAATCACATTAAGTTTTAAGAGACCTTAAAGCCCTGATTCTGACTGGGTTACCAAGTTCTTATGGCTCTAAATTGGCTTCCTGTGGCTGTTGATAAATCATGGGGGTGGTTGTCAACAAGGACAGATACATCCTTACTTTACCTTTCCACACAACTGTATTTCAGTGTCTATTTCTACATGTCTACACTCTTAACCCACATACCCCAATGTAGTTTTTTCTTTTCGGGTACACTATGTTTATTTTTCAGAGACGTGGGTTTAAGGGAGAGATAAATTAGTATGTATGTTGCAAATTTAAAATATTGTTACGTAACACCAATACAGTTTCATTCTTAAACATAAAGTTTAGGAGGAATTAAAAAGTGATAAAATGTAAATAAAACACATAGAGAATGCTTACACTGGGGAAGAAGCTGTAGTAACTTTAATATTGCAACCTGATGGATTGCAAACATAAAGTGCTGCAAGTAAGCATTTTACTCAGTAGATTCAGATAAAATAATAAATGGAATTTGAAATCTGATGTTTACTCCTTGAGTAGCTGGGAAATGCAAAATAAAAATTAAAAGTCATTATTTCATATGAGTATAAATAGTATAATTTATTTGACTTCTGGATTTAGCTGGCATGTGTCATCCTCAGATTTTGTTAATCTTATTAAAGCCTATTTCTGTAGTTGGAATTTATTCTTTTTCAATTGTATTGGCTTCTTTTTAAAACATGAACACCAAATTACCTGTCTTTTCCCATCGCGTCAGTTCTTATTTCTGGATATGGTATTTAAGGCTGTTTTCAAACAGAGCTCTTCATTACAAACAAGTCAATATGGTGTGTGCAATTTATGTAACATAGGAGTCCTGAAGTTTATGTTCTCTCTGATGGTAAATGCTCATCTTCAATGTAAAATTTTAACCACAATTAATACCACATAGCTAACAATGCAATAGGAGACTGTGTTTCCAGAGAAGTAATCCTTTAAAAGCAAACCAATCAAATGCAGAGATGTGTCCCATCCAGCTCTGCTAAAAAGAAGCAAATAGCTCACTTTGGCATACAAGGACTGAAGATAAAGACTTTGAAGCTCAAACCCCCATCAAAGAAAGTATACAGAGACAAACTAAAATTAGGATTGAAAAAATCATGGCCTGATCACTAAATCAAAATATTCGGTGTAACAGTTGGTTTTAGAAGCATCTTACCTTATGCATTTTAATGAGAGCTTTTGTATTAGGGTTAGAAAATTGAAAGAAGGCTTCACTGGATGTTACTCAATACAGAAGTTGAAATATCTGAAAAGCATATAACCAATGGAATACTTCCCATTTTCCCAATATACTTTGAAAGAAAAAATTTTCTCTTTTACAAATAGATTTATTTTATTTTTGAGACAGAATCTCACTCTCACCTGGCTAGAGTGCAATGGTTTCATCATAGCTCACTGGAACCTCGAACTCCTGGGCTCAAGCAATCCTGTCTCATGTCTGGGTTTTTTTTCTACTTTTGGTAGAGATGGGATTTCGCTTTTGCTCAGGCTGGACTTGAACTCCTGACCTCAGGTGATTCTCCCCCCTCGGCCTCCCAGAGTGCTAGGAAAACAGGCATGAGCCACATGCCCAGTCTACAAATAGATTTATTTGTAGTTCATTTGTAAGAAAATCTTAATATGATTTCAATCATTTATTATCAAGAGGAAATAGGAATGTAACACCGCTAAGGCTGGCCCATTTGGCCCACAGGACTCAACCAAATAAAAAAAACAAAATCTACCCTTATATTCCTTGTTTTACATGGCTGTTTCTTAAGTTACATTTTATTGCACATTATAGTAGTAAATAAGTGCTCTGAATGGCTGTGCATTTCAGATAATGTAATAAGAAAAGAAGCCCGGTATCAAGGAATCTTGGCTGAACTGTGAAATGGAGTGGAACAGGTGGAGTTCCTAACTACTGAGTTGTTCTACAATAGAAATTAGGTTATGAAAGATGTAGAATCTCTAACCTCTGGAACTGGGTTTGATTCGCACTGAGAAGAATAAATCAGGTACACAAAGTTTGGCCCCCTAGGGAGAAAGATGGCCAAGGAAGGAAAGATAGTTTCCTGCCTTCCAGAGTATTTTCCATCAAGAACCATTCCAAACAAATGAACAGCCTGTTTTGTTCTCAAAGACATATGAGCAATGGGTGTCCTTAGCCTCTTTGATATGTGTTGGAAAGTACTGTTTTATAAATACACACACATACACATGGTTGCTGCTGCCATTTTAGCTCCTTTACCCTCGTTTGGGCTCTAAAGATGGAGACCCTATGGTTAGCATCCTTTTTGAGTCAAACTAATATATTCACAGATCAACTTTTTGTTCTTCAGCTTGAATCACATGCACTGGAACCTTGCCATAGTACTCTTTTACCTACGTCATAGTTCTGCTTGGACCCCAAAGACAATGATATGGAAAAACTCCAGCCTAATTATATTCTCTTTTGTCTGTATATATAAATAGCTTTTAGAAATGTAGATTATTCTTTTGAAATCCATGGTAACAAATGTGAAGACTACTACATTTTGATTTGAATAACAAAATAATGTTGAGGCCTAGGATCTAAAAAGTTAAATATTCCTAATTTCTTTTGCTTAGTAAAGCATTGAATGAATGATTTTTAAAAAGAAATAATTTTTAAAAAATGATTGAATAGTTAAATATTCCTCATTTTCTCTTGCTAATAAAGCATTGGATGATTTTTAAATGTAATTTTTTAATCTTCACATATAAAATTTGGGTAAAAAAATAATTTTTAAAAATGATTGAATAATTGCCTATCAATGGGTTGGTCATGGAGAAAAAGCACTGCATGAAAACAGCGACTATATGTGACTTTAAACATTAAGCTAGTAAGCCCAGCAGGATGGTGTGTGCCTATAGTCCCAAGTGTGGGGGAGGCTGAGGCAGGAGGGTTGATTGAGCCAAGGAGTATGAGACCAGCCCAGGCAGCATAGTGAGACTCTTATCTCTTAAAAAAAAAATTTAAACAAATAGTAGAAATTTTAAACTCAGATTGAAGAAAGTTTATTTTGAAAAGGAAAAAAAAAAAATCACCTGCACACTTGTTTGGAAATCACTAGAAATGTTGTGAATCCATTTCTTAAATATATTTATTAAAGATAATTTGGGGGTACCAATCAGAGGAAAGTTTGTTTGCCATTCATCAGGAAGAAAACTAGAGCTATAAGCTCGTATTTTTAGTATTAAAATATGGCAGTAAAAGGAAGAAATAAATGCCTTAAAAGCCAGTAATGGAATGAGGAGCTGTAGAACAAAGACTGTGACTAAAGGCAATTTAGGTTGAAAAAAATAGAAATGCAATTAATTTAGAGTCTACTAATTTGTTTTAATCCTCCCGGGGTTGAAGTTTACCTTCATGAAGAAAAGGGTACTAAAATCCATTATGATATAAGAGGTAGAGATCAGACTTTCTAAGAAGTTTTAATATCTTTACTATTTGGAAATAGTATTTATAATTTTGAGCATACATAGTAAAATTGTCCTCTCAGATTCTCTGCTTTGTAATGACAGTTATTATCTATACCTCTAAGTAATGATCTATTTTTAAAAATATATTCTACAACTCTTCTTGAATTAGAGATTAATTTAAAATGCAGTCAGTAAATTTCTCAATCAGTAAATTTTTATTTGTATTTCTAGTTGAAATATTGGGTGCTTTCGAGAGAGTGTATGTGTGCTCTAAACTTTCTCTGGAAATTCTGGATTTTATAAACTTTAAGATAAAAATTTTGAATTCGTTTGCACATGACTAAATGAAATAGCCATGTTAGGTGTTTGAGGCTTTTAGCCAGCAGAGGAACACATGTTTTATTCTTTCGGATTGGTCTTCTGACCCAATAATTTACCTGAAATTGTCTTATATGCCTTCTCGCGTAGGAGAATTATCACGTCTATGCACATTTATGCAAAGGCAGCTTGATGAAGTGTGATAAACACTTTTCACTAGACTGGACCAACTCATCGTGTCTGTGTTCCTGTGGAGAAGTTATGCTGTAGACGTCACAGAAGAGCAGGCAAATTCAGGATGTAAGTGTGCGAAGATGTGTAACAGACATGTCAATCATGGTATAGCACTTGTACAACAGCAGAAGGAAGGAAAGAAAGAGAAGAGGGGGAGAAAACAAAGGAAGTGAAAGAAAGGAAGAAAGAAAGAAAAGAAAAGAAAGAGAAAAGATTCATATGCCCAGGAAAAAAGTCTGGCAGGGTATGTACCAAAAAATGTTTTTGAAAATTTTTTTAACAATGACTCTGTATGAGTGATGAGGTTACAGTGTTTTTCGGTTTGGGGGTGTTTTATTTGTGTATATTTTAAAAGTTTTTCAGTTGATAAGTAATTTTTGCAATAAGAAAAAGTTATTTTTAACAGAAAATATAGATGTAGTGGATAACTGGGATGTTTGTGCTAGTCAGAAGTTTTGGTTGAAGGCGACAGAAATTTACCCTGACCAATGGAAGCAGAAAGCAATTTTTATAAGGCCATCACAGAGCCAAAGAAGAACAAGGCCCAGGAAATGAACAGGAAACAAGGGAAGCCGGGCAGCCTAAAGCATGGCCAAGATGACACTCTAGGTACAGTCTGCAGAGGACCCCGCACCTCAGAAGTGATCTCTGTGCTGTGGACTCTGCACCCCACCATGGCTGCAAATGATCTCTGAGCATCCTGCATTTTTGTGTCACTCCCTCGAAGTTCAAAACCCTTGGCAGGAACATTTGCAGATGCCCCATCTGTCCGGGGGAAAAAGATTATCTGCCCCCTTTAGCTTCCACAGTGGGATGTGTGACCCTGCCTCCTGTCTATTTTAGGATTCTGCCCAAACAAAGAGTGTTCTGGTGCTAGGTGACCAAGACTAAAAATCCACTAACATGTTCCAATAAAATCGTACTGTGAAAGTTTTCTGATGATCCACACTATCCACATCTCAGCTCCTCTCCCGCTCACTACTGCTTACCAGGAAGAGACTGCGTCACCTATTGTGGATCAATCCAAAGCACAGCTAATATCTGAAATCCTAATTTCCTTTCAGATGGTTCCCTATCCAAATCCTAGGTCAAAAGAAACAATATATTATTGTCGATGTCGATAAAAGACTTAACATGGCCGGGCACGGTGGCTCACGCCTGTAATCCTAGCTCTCTGGGAGGCCGAGGCAGGCGGATTGTTTGAGCTCAGGAGTTCGAAACCAGCCTGAGCAAGAGCGAGACCCCATCTCTACTAAAAGTAGAAAGAAATTAATTGGACAACTAAAAATATATAGAAAAAATTAGCCGGGCATGGTGGCACATGCCTGTAGTCCCAGCTACTCGGGAGGCTGAGGCAGAAGGATTGCCTGAGCCCAGGAGTTTGAAGTTGCTGTGAGCTAGGATGACGCCACGGCACTCTAGCCTGGGCAACAGAGCGAGACTGTCTCAAAAAAAAAAAAAAAAGAACACCAGCTTTGAACTCAGGTAGATTTAAGTTCAAGTTCTGCTCCATTACTAACTGGTTGTGTGTCTTCAGGCAGTGACTTGACCTCTCAGAGCCTCAGTTTTCTCATCTATAAAATGAGGCAATGAATAGTACTCCTCCAGCATATTAACACAAGGAATCAGTGAGATCAAGTACTGGTAAGTACCCCACACAGCAAAGGGCACAGAGCTGGCAGGGAAGATCTCTGACAGTGTCAAGGCCATCCCAGGCAAAAGAACCACGCTAAAAAACAAAGGAACAACTGAGGGGAGACCCCTCCCCATCTAGAGACAGAGGAATGCCATGGGTAGACTCCGAAGGTACCTCCTGGGGCAGAGGGCAGGCCAGGCTGTGAGCACGGTCTAGCACACAGTAGGTGTGCACACAGTAGGTGTCACATAGTAGTTGCTCGATACAAACAGACAATTTGAAATGCTGCACTTGGTCTGAGTTTCTAAAGTAGAAACCAATCTCCTTCCTCTCTCCTCCACTCTCCCCACCCAACACATACTCAAAGACATCCCTCCCTTACACACACAAGAAAAGCAAAGAGCCCCAAGAGAGTCACTTACCTGGGACACAAGTACAGCAATCAGACTGTGGAGGTGTCTGACAGGGGCCGGGGGGACACTCGGGCGAAATGCAGGACACGTTTCCAGCCTGAGGAGGCAAGAGATGGCACTGGGGCTGTAGGCGTGGAACAGGGCTTGTTCCCTATCTTACACGATGCCTTTCCAACACCAAAGCTGCCTAGAGGAAGCCAGTGGAGGCCTTCGAATGCTGCCGCGGTCACAGGGATCATGTTCCCGTGTTTATTCCGGTGTGGTTTAGGACATCCGCTTTGCCAAGACACATTCCATAAAAAAGGCCAGGCCAGTCCAGAGGGCAGAGCCCGCTCCTCTGTACGCAGAGGTGCCAGGATGCTCCGCAAGCGTGCTGAGGGATGGAGAATGGTCACTTCTGCATCTCCCTGTGCGGCTCAGTTTTGAACCAAGTGGCTCATATATATTAGCTAGTCAAAGAATTACATTTCAAAATAAATTTGAAAAATTTGGCTTTAAGACCAAAAAGCCCCCACTTTGGAGTCAGCCAGACCTGAGTTCCGGTGTCTGTTCCTCCACTAACGAGACTCTAGGCAAAGCACATCACATCTCTGAGCCTCGGTCTCCTTGTCTGTGAGGTGGACTGGAATCTGCGCCTCTCTCAGGGCTTGCCAGGGATCATGTGCCACCAGATCACACACGAAAGCCCCAGGCCGCCGCGCACTGGCCTGACACACAGAAGACCTCAAGAAATTGTGCAGTAGCTGGTATCACACTGCAACTTTCAGCCTCTGTGCCAGAGCAGGAGCCACTTGTTTTTAGAGACAGGGTCTCACTCTGTCACCCAGGCTAGAGTGCAGTGGCATCATCATAGCCCATTGCAACCTCAAACTCGGGTGCTCAAGTGATCCTCCTGCCTCGGCCTCCCAAGTAGCTGGGAATACAGGTGTGCACCACCACACCTGGCTAATTTTTCTATTTTTTGTAGAGATGCAGTCTCGCTATGTTGCCCAGGCTGGTCTTGAACTCCTGGCCTCAAGCGATCCTCCCACCTCAGCCTCCCAAAGTTCTGGAATTACAAGAGTGAGCCGCTTTGAAAGACTGTCAGAAGGCAGCAGTGTGGGCTGGTGGACAGAGCCTGGACTTTGGGCTCATATAGACCTCGGATCAAACCTCAGCTCTGTCACCTCCCAGCCTCAATCTTTTCATCTATAGAATAGGGACGATAAAGCTGACCTTAAAGAGCTGCCAAGAGGCTCGGTGAGGACAGAGATAAAAAGCACCAACCCTGGGCCTGGCATGCAGTGGGTGCTCAAAATCAAATACATGTGGCAGCATCTGGTGGGGTATACACACAGTAGGTGCTTAAAAACTATTTTTGGAGGAGTGAATTTGCCTAGAGCAAAATACCCTTAACAAGGTGCATTTGGTAAGGAGCCTTCTGCCTCCCAGACGTGGAGACCTTTATTGTGCCGGCAAATATTTTGCCTGGAGAGAAAAACAGCCTCCCCGGTGGGAAGTTTCCAGCGAGCTTGGTCCCCCGCTTCCTTAACATATGGACCCTGTTTGCCTGCTGGCTCTTTTCTGCCCGGCAGAAGCCTCCCTGACTCCACGACCTTCAGGTTTTACACTTCCCCACCCTTTTAAATGCTACAGGTCCTAACCAAAATCCACAACTTGAGAACTCTCCCTCCCACTCAACAAGCTCACCTTCAACATCCAGTCTTTCCCCTTCCTCTGAAACCCCAAAGGTTAAGAAAACAGCCACGAGGCTTTGAGCATCCTGTGATGCTTACCAGGCAGACACAGACGGTGCAGTTCTCGTTGGGAGGTGAAAACACGTCCCCTTCAGCTCGGACGACGCCACTGTGAAAACAGCCTTTGAAAGACAAACAGGAGGTGGTGGCATCGGACCTCTTCAAAGAAGAGGAAACTTGAGGTCTCACTACTTTTTCCAGGCATAACGTAACTGGAACCTTCCCTCACTGCCCTGGGTGCCCCAGGGGCGGCAGATTCAGGTACCCTAAGTGTGTGGTCCTAAGACCCCTGGGGAACTACCCAGGAGACATCCGCAAGGATCAGCCCCTGATGGCCCCAGGAGGATCTATTCATGTCTGGTAAGCCCATAGTTGTCTACAGAACACAGCATTTTATTCCCAGAAGGCAGGAAAAGCGGCCTGGGTTCAAGCCCTGGTCTGCCAGCTCAGTTTACCTGAGTGGCCTTGGACACGCCATTAACATCTCTGGGACACAGTTGTCTTCATTGCAAAATGGGAATACCACCATTTACCCTGCCGGGGACTTGAAGGATCTGAAACCTCAGCTATAAAGTACCCAGTACTTTACATTCAGGGCTCAGTGCATAGCAGGGACATAGTAAAAGATCACAATTACCATTAAGAAAATCACTAAGTGCATTTCCATTTTAATCCTTTTTTTTCCCCTCCATGTATACACAAGTCAATCCACTTTAATCCTCAGGAAGACTTTTTTTTTTTTTTTTTTTTGAGACAGAGTTTCACTCTGTCGCCCAGGCTAGAGTGCTGTGGTATCAGCCTAGCTCACAGCAACCTCCAACTCCTGGGCTCCTTCTGCCTCAGCCTCCCGAGTAGCTGGGACTATAGGTGTGTGCCACCATGCCCGGCTAATTTTTTCTATATATATATATATTTTTAGTTGTCCAGATAATTTCTTTCTAGTTTTAGTAGTGAGAGGGGTCTCGCGCTTGCTCAAGCTGATCTCAAACTCCTGACCTTCAGCCATCTACCCTCCTCGGCCTCCCAGAGTGCTAGGATTACAGGCGTGAGCCACCGTGCCCAGCCAGGAAGACTTTTTTTTTTTTTTTTTTTGGAAACAGAGTCTCACTGTGTTGCCCGGGCTAGAGTGCCGTGGCGTCATCCTAGCTCACAGCAACCTCAAACTCCTGGGCTCAAGCGATCCTCCTGCTTCAGCCTCCCGAGTAACTGGGACTACAGGCATGCGCCACCATGCCTGGCTAGTTTTTTCTATATATTTCTAGTTGCCCAATTAATTTCTTTCTATTTTTAGTAGAGACGGGGTCTCGCTCTTGCTCAAGCTGATCTCGAACTCCTGACCTTCAGCGATCCACCCGCCTCGGCCTCCCAGAGTGCTAGGATTACAGGCGTGAGCCACCGTGCCCAGCCGGGAAGACTTTTTAACCACTGCTCAATGTCCAGCCACTGTGGCATTCTATCACCAAGAGCATCAGAGGAATGAAGAGTCTCAGGCCTTCCCCAGACCTGCTGGACGGGACTCTGCATTTCAATAGGAGTCCAGCGATTCTTGTGCAGGGCAAGTTTCCAAGTCTGTGCAGGACCGGTTAAGGATTTAGGTCCCATCCTCACAGCCGTGAGATGCATATGAAAAGTTATAAGCAGATGGGAGGGAGTCGGAAGGGGGGATTGGGACAGAATTTAGAAATGACGACTCCTCCAGCTGTAGGAGGGGAATTGGGGCAGGGGAAGGGGACTGCAGAGTGGATTTGGAGAGGCTCATTCAATGAACGAATGAATAAAGCTCAAAAAGGATGCCCAGAAGATGAAAAGCTCCCCTTGAGGGGGATATTACAGCATAGACAAGTGGTTCTGAAAGTGTGGCCCCTAGACCAGCTGCATCAGCATCCCCTGGGAACTTGCTAGAAATGCACATTCTCGGGCCCATCCCAGATCTGCTGAATCAGGAGCCCCGGGGGCAGGGCCTAGGATCTGTGGTTTCACAAGCCCTCCCAGTGATTCCAGTGCACACTAAAGGTGGCGCACAGCCTTCGGCTGCAGGAGGGCTGGGGGAAGGGAAGAGGCAGGACTGTGTCCTACCCTGGCACCTGCTCTCACCTGTGCAGGAGGGGCAGCACCCTCCATCTTTGGAGGGAATCGGGTGGGAACAAGCAGCTTCACACCTCACCTTTTCACAGGTTACCTCCCCGTCCTGGAAGCACAAGCAGGAGTTACCACAAGGCCCCAGACGCCAGCCCAGAGCAACCTCAAAGGTCCGTCGCACCTACCTCGCACCAGCACCAGGAACATCCAGGCGCTGTCCAGTGGCTCCCTGATTCGTATATGGCTCCCAGGTGCCAGCAGGGGGAGGGCCATGTTGCCAGTCGTGGGGCCTCAGGGCCCCTGGGTGAGGAAGGGGTCCCCACCACCTCCCCCTGGAGGAGTGAGGGAGGCCTGAGGGTCCCCAGCAGGGAGGCAGTAGGCCCTGGGGTGGCCATCGGAGTGGAGAGCAGCCTCGTAGGGGCGGAAGGGGAGAATGTGAGTAGCGGTGGGGTGGGAGATGGCAGGCGGGTGGTCCTGACTCCAGCTGGGGGCCCTGGAGCCCCAGAAGGAGGGCTGTGTCCTGGGGACAGGGCAGGCCGGCCGGCCTCTGGCAGCAGCAGGAGCATCTTGGGGGGGTGCTGTCGGGGCTGCAGGATGGCGGATGGGGCCAGCACGGCTTTCGGGAACGCTGAAACGGAGGCACAGGGTCTCCTGAGGGGGGCAGCAGGGGCAGGAGGAGGGGTTCGGGGGACCTGGACTTGGCACCACCACCAAAAGTCACTGAACTGGGCCAGTTTCTTCATCAGTATAGAGGGTCTAACTGCTGGGGTGGCAGTCCCAGGAGAACATGGATGGAAAAGCATCCAAGAGCAGGAGGAAGTTACACTTGGTCATGCCGGAGGTCTGGCTGCTACACATGCTGCACGATCAGAGTCTCCCTCCTCCCCTTCCTCGCCGGCTGCGAGGGAGCGGCAAGTGTTCCAGGCAGACCTCTAACCCCTCAGGGACCCATCCTGGGTAACCTGCCCCCACTCCTACGTCCTGACAGGTCAGAGTGTGTCTCCTGCACCCACCCAGCTGTGGCTTTCCTGGAGGGGTTGCTGAGGCTCGGGATGGAGGAACAGCCTGGGGATCGCTGCAGCCTTGCGGCAGACAGGCCCTGCCCCCGACACACACACTTAGGACAAGGAAAGGGCATTTTCCCTGCAGATGGACACCCACTGCCCACAGGAAAGACCAAGAGAGAATCAGAAAAACTAAGAGGGGAGAGAAGGCAGCAAGCGAGAGATCCAAGATCCCAGGGAGACGAGGGAGATGGCAGGCACAGGGCCAGGAGAGGAAACGGACGGCGAGCTCAGTGTTCATCTCTGGAGAGTTACAGGACGTGAAACTCGCCGTGCACTAGAAGGAACGAGGTCGCCTTCTCGGCGCTGAGAAGGAAAGACTCCAAGGCACCCTGAGAAGTAAAAAGTGGAAGGTTCTGGCAAGGCCCCCCCATTACGTGCACGACACTGTGCATGTGTTTAGGGCACTGAAAGCCGCAGAGCGGTCTGCCGCCGCGCTGTCGGAAGCGTGGTCCCCAGGAGCCCCGTCACTCGGACTCCTCTGTCACACGTCCCTCTGTTGCTGCTGGTTTCTTTTCTTTTACCATTTGGGGGAAACCAGAAGGGCTGGGGAAACAGTGGGGAAAAAGGGAAGAAGAGAGGATGCAGAAGTGGAAAGAGAAAGCGAGAAAGAAAGTGGGAGGTTGAAAATAAACAAGATGGGCCTGGCAGTGGCTCACGCCTGTAATCCTAGCACTGCGGGAGGCCGAGGCAGGAGGACTGCTTTGAGGTCAGGGGTTCGAGACCAGCCTGAGCAACATACCAAGACCCCATCTCTACAAAAAATAGAAAAACTGAGGCTGAGGCAGGAGGATTGCTTGAGCCCAGGAGTTTGAGGTTGCCGTGAGCTAGGATGATGCCACGGCACTCTAGCCCAGGAGACAGAGCGAAACTCTCGTCTCAAGAAAAAACTGAAGATGAACTGAGAACAAGAGCAGGTGGGACAGGAAAAGGACTGCCAGGAGGGCGGGGCCTGGTGCTGGGGCGGGGCCTATTGCCTGGGGTGGGGTGGGGCGGGGCCTGCCTCCAAGAGATTGAGGGGGCTCACCTTCACAAGACACGCGGTCAGCTCGGAGCCTGAAGCCAGGTCTGCATGTGCACAGGAAGCTGCCCACGGTGTTGTGGCAGGAATGGTGACAGACTCGCCTCTCCGGTGGCCTCCGACACTCGTTTACATCTGCAGGAGAGCGTCGCTGCAGACAGCTGCCCTGTCCAGGCTACCGAGCTCTTCTTCCTCCCATCCCTTAGCCCAGAGGACTGGGGGAGTTCCCCTGCCAGGTTCTTATGGGGTCCATCTCTGCCCCCGGGTGCGGGATGTGGCTCAGACGGCTGGCAGCAGGGCTGAAATCTAGCGCTAGTCTCCTTGGAAGGTTCGTACATACAGTGGGATTCAACGGGTATATCAGTGACTCATCGCCGACACTGTGAGAGGAATGATTAAGTGCTACCTGGGAATCTCTTTACCAAACCTCCCACCCTCCCATTTCCTTTCTGAAAAAGTCTCAAAACTCCCTGAGCTGCTCAAGGTAGGCTTTAGGACAAATACCTAACTCCACTAGGACAAGGTCTTTTTTCAGGCCTATGGGACCCCACCTTCAACCCATGAGCCAAGCTCAAGCCAAACATGCCAATCCCTTTCTGGAAATTTCTGCTAATGGGCTGAAAAAAACAGGGGTCTCCTTCTAAACCAGAGGAACCAAGACATAACGTGCTTTATTTACCAAGGGGAGCAAAGGCAGCCAAGAAAATGGGTGAGCAGAGAGGAATCCTTGGGGTGTATCTGGGGGAGGAGCGGAAGAGAAACATAACAGGATGAAGGTGGCGCGTGGCCAGGAAAAGTCCAAGCCGGGATCTTCCGTGGGGAGCCACGCCAACCCCAGAGACAGGCAGGCTCCGAGCAAAGGCTCAGAGGACCAGGAGGTCCAATTACTGACCTTCCCGGGTGGGCCTGCCCTGCCCATCTTCCTGAGCGGCAGCCTAAGTGTGCAGACCACAGGGTCCTCCAGGCCTTACCTACACAGGAGTGCCGGTTGCCGTGGAGGTGGAAGCCACTTCGACAGGAACACTTGTAGCTGCCGATGCTGTTTTTACATCTCTGCTGACAGGGGGTTCCTAGGCATTCATCAGTGTCTGGAAGGGAAAAGGCCAGGGAGGGGGTCTGTTTCCCCACGCAGCTTTGGAAATACGTGGTCCCCTCTTCCTCCCTCATCACGATCTCCTACCCTACTCAGGGTCGTGGGGGACCACCTTAACTCCCTCTGTTCCTCACCACCCACGTCCAGTCTATCAACTCCTAAAAACGCCCTGGACCAGCTCGCTTCTCCCCACCCTCACTGCCACCCCCTAGCCTGGGCCGCTTTCGTCTCTGATCTGGAGAACAGCCAAGCCTGCTGCACGTCTCCCTGCCTCCACCTGTGTTGCTGGCAAGCCGTCCTCCACACAAAGGGGACTTCTAATCAGGCCGCCCCCTGTTTAAAGCCGCTCATGGCTCCCAAAGGCCACAGGCCTTATCTTAGGATAAAGCACCAACGCTGTAGCATAGCTCACAAGGCCGCTGAACAGCCCTCGGTTGCCTTCCCCACCTCCTTCCCTGCCCCTCACCTTCACTATGGCCTAAATTCTTGCCATCTTCCAAACACACCATGCTTTTTTGGGTCTCTCCCTTTGCCCACGTTCTCCTGTCTGCCTGGTATGCCTTTTCCTCTTGTCAGGCTGGAAAACTCCTATCTCGAAACTCAGCTTTGATAGCACCTCCTCTGTAAAAGCTTCCCCATGCTGTTGTTTGAAATTGTGAAAACTGGAAATAATCTCCATGTTCATCAGTAAGAGAAAAGTTCATGAACTATGGACTGCAGGGTCAGCAGTGAAAAGGAACAAAGCAGGTCTAGTTATCCTGATGTGGAAAGATCTTCAATACCAATTGTTGAGGGGGAAAAAAGCAAGCAGAGAAATGACTGGGTTCAAATCTTAGCTCTAACACGATCTTGGTGAAGTCATTTGATTTCCTTAAGCCTCAGTGTTCCTATCAATAATATGGAGATAAACAGTACCAACTTCATAGGATAATTCTGAAGATGAAATGAGAAAAATGTATGCAACGTGCTTAGCCTGGTGCCTGGACGCAGGAGTTCAGCAACAATCATATCTCTGTGAGTTCATATGTACGTACACATCATGGGGAGAGGCAGTCAGAGCACACATCAGACTGATAACTGGGTGCTATGGACTAAATAGTGTCCGCCCAAATTCATGTTGAAGCCCTCACCCCCAATGTGATGGTATTTGGAGGTACAGCCTTTGGAAGACAATCAGGATTAGATTCGGTCATAAGGGTGGGGCCCTTGTAATGGGATTAGAGCCCTTATAAAAGGAGACACCAGAGATCTCTCTCTTTCTCTCCTTCTCTCCATCCCTGAGGACACAGCAAGAAGACTGCCTTCCGCAAGCCAGGAAGAGAGCCCCCACCAGAACCTGAATTGGTCGGCACCTTGATCTTGGCTCCCCGACCTCTAGAACTGCGAGAATAGATGTCTGTTGTGAAACACACTCAGCCTGTGGGATTTGATTATGGCAGCCCGAGCAGACACCAGGGCTGTTCTCTAGGGAGAACAGGGTGGCGGTGGGAGAGAGGGCTGGGCTAGCACTATGACTTTTAAAATTTGTTTTATAATTTATGAAAATTTCAAACACATGGAAAATAATAGCACGGCATCAAGGAGGAGCTTTTATCTGATCTGCCTTGTTTAAGTGAGAATGTTTCCTCACATAACTTGCGTAAATGAAAATCATTTTAAAAGAACACGTGATTATTATAAAAGATCTCGCCTCCTGCTCACTTAGGGGAAACGATTCCTTCTCCTCCCTGGATCCCCACGGCACTTATCACTTGCGCCCACCTTGCTCTTCCTCTCCCCAGCAGATGGGGGGCAGGGATCCCATTCCCCAGGTGGCTCCAGAGCCTGGGCCAGCACAGGCAGGTGGAACCAACGAACGAGAGAATGGATGACCCCAGCCCAGCATGCCCCTCCCACAGCCCCTCTGGACAGGCTAACAGCCCCCCGGTCCCCCTCATCCTGGTGGCCTCCTTCCCCAGGCTAGTGGGCCCCCCCCTCCCAGGGGCCTGTCCTCCCTCCCCCTCCCTCTACGCTGCAATAGCAGCCACAGGTTCTAACTGTCAGACGGGCTGTGCCAGGATTCAAACTCTGACTCCACCTGTTACTAACGGAAAGGCCTCGGGCAAGCCTCAGTCTCCTTATCAGTCAAATGAAGACGATAACAGCGTCTCCCCTAGAAGATCTCGAGGAAAGCCATGCATGGACAGCACAGTGTGCTGGGTCCAGCAGGGCCTGATGTCCAGCGCGGCATCACCGTTCCCCCTCCCCGAGCGGTCGTCCCTTCCCTGCGGGCTCACCTTGGCAGCTGTGGCGATCGGCAGATAGCTGCATACCTGGCCCACACTCGCACACGAACCCGCCTTCCGTGTTCACGCAGTGGCCCTCACAAGAGGAGCTTAAACATTCATCAATGTCTGGGAAGAGAAACACCTTTGCACGACCCACTCTGAGCATTGCTGTGACTGAGGGAACAAACTGACCCCAAGAGGACCCTGTGCTCACACCGAGCCTGCCCTCAGCAACCTGGAACCCCTACCTGCACCCCAGGAAGAATGAGCAGGCACCAGGAAAGCCATTGGCTGAGAGGGAACCCCAAGAAAGAAGAGGGACCAGGCCCCCCTTTGACTCATGCAGACCAGCTGATGAGAGCAGAGAGCTGAGACAGGACTGTTTCCAGTGGCCCCACCTGCAGGGAACCCCACAGGGCCCCTAAAATGGCAGAGAGCAGTGGACAGGAAGGCTGATCAAATTGTCAACAGCACCATTCCCTTAAATGATCACTGAGCACCAACTGTGCGCAGCAGACCTGGAGAGGGACCATTGAGAACACAAATGTGACAGAGACGCAGCTCTGACTCTCCAGATGTTTATGGTCTGATAACAGGAGCCAAAACACACGCCCAGGGGTGCCAGTGTGGGCCAGTGATAGATGCCCCACCCAGGAACGACTGGCCACAGCGGGTGCCCTGGAGGCGTGATGGGCTGAGAGGACCAGGAGCATTAGGAGGGGCCACCAGAGTGAAGAAGGAACTTAAGGGGCTTCTGGGCAGCAGTCCGGCTCTGTGGGGACTGCACTGAGGCCCAGGCTGGCTGAAGCGTGGGTTACCATCTAGAAAGGTGGCTTAAGATAAGACCAGGCTGTGGCGCACAAAGGAGTTCCCCGAAGCCTCTGCCCAGGGTGGGGTGGCCAGATCCAGGCAGTGCTTAGACAGGTGAGCTTGGTGAAACGCTCTGGCTTCATGAGTGCGGGAGCTGGGAGCTAGAACTCCCCAAGTCCTGCTGCATGGCGTCTCTTCCCCACCAAAGAGCCAGGGCAGCTCCTGAGGCCCTACAGGATCGGCCAGCCTGCCCCAGTCTGCACTGCGTCTTCTCACGGCCTGGCCCCCAAGCCCACTAGACACCTCCACTCCCCTTATCCCCTCCTCAACCTTCTCCCTGGTATCTACGTGCTCTTCCCACTGGCAGGCCCTTCAAGACCATGCCCGCCACCTCTGAGAAGCCCACCCTGACTAACCCCATCCCACTGGGATCCTTCGTGGCTAGGGCCAGGGCCACCCTGTCCTGCACACTGTGCTTTGACATTGTTCTCTGATTTTTCCTTGGTCCAGTTTGCACCTACAATGAGAAGTGTATGCAGAAAGCACCCCATGATGAAAGACATAAGCATTCTGGGGCAGGAGCATTGCTCAATTGCTTCTCCTTTCTGGAGGAGATGGTGCAACAAGCAACGCTCTCCAGGGCTCCTGTAGTGAGATTCCCTGACGCAATAGTGCTCCTTCTGGGAAATAACCAGAGTAGCAGATAAGAAGCCTCTTTATTGCAGCATTATATACAGTAGTGAAACACCCCACACTGCCTACATGAGGGGTAGCAGGCCAGCATTGCAATTATAGCAGCTAAGTATACAGCTCTTCAAAACTATGTTGCAGGCCGGGCGCAGTGGCTCATGCCTGTAATCCTAGCACTCTGGGAGGCCGAAGTGGGCGGATCGTTCTGAGCTCAGGAGTTCGAGACCAGCCCGAGCAAGAGCGAGACTCTGTCTCTACCAAAAAATAGAAAGAAATTAATTGGACAGCTAAAAATATATATAGAAAAAAAATTAGCCGGGCGTGGTGGCACATGCCCGGCTACTCGGGAGGCTGAGACAGTAGGATCACTTGAGCCCAGGAGTTTGAGGTTGCTGTGAGCTAGACTGATGGCCAGGGCACTCACCCCAGGCAAGCGAGTGACTCTGTCTCAAAAAAAAAAAAAAACTGTGTTGCAAGGAATATTTACTGATACAATATAAAGCTAAATGGGAAAAATAACAAATAAAAACTACAGATAAGGTACAATTGCAATTTTATAAAACATATATACATGCCTATCATAGATATATATACAAATACACACGTACACACTCACAAAAAAGGGCAGAAAAAATAACTTCATTTTAGTAACAAATGTCTCCAGGTAGGGACTTCCAGGGGATGTTTATTTTCATCTTTCTCCTCTTATTCCAAATGTTCTAAAATGAAATTATCTCTTACTTTTCTTTTCAGGAGGAGAAACATTATTTTTACAAAGTTAAAACTCCAAAAAGGCTTTTGCTGCTCTGGCAAGATTGGCAAGGAACTAGTCACAGTGGCTGCCTCTGGGGAAGGTAACAGACTTTGTCAGTAGGAATTTATTTTAATCACAAATAATACTTTCACGAAATAATTAGTGAGTTTAGCTTTCCTGTCTTTCAAATGTCACTTTCCCAAGGAGCCTTCCCTTGCCGACCCCCCACCCCCAACTCCAGCTTCCGTGCCTCTCTGCAGGGTCCGCACCTGGACGTCCTGGTTAAGGTCCCCGTTACGCTGGGCTGTCGGTTCCTTTTCTCCCTTCCCCATATTCGGAAGCTCCATAACAAACAACAGGAACCAACTGCGGCTCCGGTAACCCCAGGCCCTAGCTCCATTCCTGCCCATAGAGGTGCTCAAAAAATATTTGGGAAGTACCAGAAGTGACACATTTCTTTTGTTTGCACGCCTCCCTGCCCACTCTCAAATGTCAGAGCTTGTCCTGGCTCAGCCTGGCTCTTGCATCTCTCTGGAGACCATCCCGGCAGGACAGGGAAGAGACGTAATTCCCGCCCTCCCCCTGCCCCACAGCTCCCAGGCCTCTTACCTGTACATCTGATGCCAACAGCTGTCTCTGTCATCGAGAAGCCCACGGGGCACACCCGGGCCACCTCTTGACAGCCGCCATGGTTACACGTAAGGTCACAGCCATACTCCCCACAGGGTCCATGGGCCTCTACAACAGGCATCGCCCCGGTGAGCACGCATCACGCGGCAGGGCAGCCCCAGCCACCCCACCTCGCCGGCTCATTTCTGTTGGGAGGGCGGCTCTGGAGGCAAACAGGCCTGAGTTTAAATCCATTTACTAGCTGTGCGACCCTGGGCAAGACAGTAACTTCTGTATCTCGGTTTCCTCCTCTATGAGACGGGAATAAAATGTCTACCTAATAGGGTTCTTCGTAGATGATATTCTAGAATGCATCTCAAGTGCCTGGTGCGTGACACGTAACCTCAACGTTAAGTCAGCCCTTCCCATCAGCCACTGCCCATCCCCAGTCACCTGGGCAGGTGGCCCCTTGCTCTCCATCCTGGCAGGAGCAGACATTGGGAGCGATGCAGATGCCACTCCCACACCCAAAAGAGCAGAGGGCTGAGAGGAGAAACGCAGGTGAGGGACTAGGCACTGGGGTCCCCAGTCTGCCCCTCAGACCAGGGACTGAGTGCCGGCAATGCACACTCTGGTGGAGAAGACTCGGGGCACAGGGACAAGCACTTACGCAGGGTGCAGTGCCCGCTGCCCATGGAGGGTGCCCAGCCAGGGCAGCAGCCACTGCCAAATCCAGAGAGGCAGACGTGGGGGCCCAGCCGGCGCCTGCAAGAGAGAAGAGAGCACTTTCCACGTTCTGTGTCAGGGGAGGGATTGGCCAACAGGAAAGCTACCCAGCCAGTCTGTAAGTCAATCAGCAAACTGTTCTCAAGACCCCCCCCGGAGGAGCAATGGAATGTTTCTAAAGAAAAAGGACCCAGACAGTCTCTCCTGGAGGAAGGACAAAGACAAAAATGGGAGAGAACAGATATCTGCCACATGGATACAGAGCAAAGAGTAGCCAGGAAGAGGGGACTCAAAGCTGAGGAAAGGCTCTGGGATGAATGAAGAGCCCAGGGACGGCTGCGTCAGGACCTTTGCATTTGCAGTTCCCTCTGTCAGGAAGGTTCTTCTGCAGACACACACTCAGCTCCCTCTCTCCCTTCCCCCAATCTCTGCCAATGGCACCCTCTCAGAGAGGTCTTTCTTGTCTGCCCTTCCCTTGCTTGATTTTTCTCCAAAACACTTCCTGGGACATTATTCATTAATTTGTTGATTTGTTCACTGTCTGTCTTCCCTACAGCTCCCTGAGGTCAAGGGCTTCTTATCTGTTCACCCCAGCACATGGAGCACTGCCTGGCACACAGTAAGTGCTCAATAAATGGCTGTTGAGAAAACAGCTGAGAAAGGAGGTCAGAGGGCACTGGCACAGGTGACAGCTCTGGGGTGAGCATGGGAGCACCAGCGAGCTGCCCAGAACTGGAGAGGGCAGGAGAGTCTGCTCAACCAGGAACACGGGGAATCCAAAGTCCAGAAAGGGCAGAAAGCCGGGCATATCCAACCATGTGCCAGATGCTGGGTGGGGCAGGGCCACGTAGCCATGAACAAGCTACCAGCCCCACCTCTGAGGGACGCTGGGCAGACCAGGGACCAGGTGATAACAACATAGCATGACACGCGCCACATCAGGATGGGTTATGGGGCCCTGAGGGGGGCGGTTCCTGGGAGGGCAGCACCTAGGCTGAGGCAGGACAGGAGACTAGGAGCAGCTGGCAAAAGACGAGGAAGGGAGAGGGTGGTCCAGGCGGGGGAGCATCACGATCACAGGCCTGGGGGAGGACAGAGACGACAACTGCAGCCAGTTTCAGCAATGAGCTGGACAGAGGGTGATGAAGTCCAGCCTGGTTTGAATTGGGAATCCCAGTGCAACAGAATAGGGACAGGAAAACCCTCCCAACTGTGCTCTACCCCTGTTCAGAGGCTGATGGGAATATCATTCTGCCAGTCCCGCACTTTACAGAGCACCCGCAGTGCCCGGCACCGCACTGGGCACTGGGGACGTGGGGTAAGACAGATTTATCCTAGTTCCTGGGGAGAATAACCCATGACGAATATGACAAGTATTCTGGAAAGGGAAGCTCAGGGCACCACGGCAGTTTATAAAAGTCTACAGATATCTGTTCCTGGGGCCTCAAGGAGCCTTTTTCCCCTCTCTGAAGTCATCGCAGAAGAAGAGGGGGCACTCCTGGTGGGGGGAGCTGGCAGTGAAGTCTCATCCCCGCCTTGCTGGAAGGATTATGGCAGCAGCCTGGGAGGGAGGAGCCGGTAGCTCCCGATCCTCAGACTGGCCTAATAAGCCGAGTCTTGGGAGGCTCGGAAAGGGACAGGCAGTGCCACCAAAGTGGCAGATGGAAGGATGCCCCGGGAGGCTGGTGCGGTCGAACCCTCAGGTGGGCAGGAGCCGAGCACCCGCCAGAGCGCCCCAACGAGCCTCCTAAGGCCGGTGGTCACCGGGAGACAGGTGGCAGGAGGCTGTGAAAGGCCGCGGAGCCGGCGTGATCTGAGCAGGAACTGGCGTTGGCTGCGGAACACACGTGCGAGCTGCAAGACTGGCTGGGCCGCCCCCGCTGCGCGCCCCGGGAGGACGTGGCCACGGGCCAGGCCGCCCGCTGACACCGTGTTCCTTCGCTCCGAGCATCACGCACACACGCTCACAGTACCGCGGCTGCGGGGCCTCGGCCCAGGGACAAACACATGGGGAGGGCGGCATCCATCGTTAAAGACACCGAGGGGGCACACCCCCGCTCCCCAACCCGCGCGCACGCACGGACAGAAACTGAAACATAACCCAGAGAAACCCGGGCGGTTCCAAGGTCCACGATGTGCGTAAAGCCAGGACACAGGGAAAGCCCCCAGCCCCAGAGCGGCCAGCGCAGCGGGGGAGGCCAGGCGCTGCACGTTTAGGAGCGAAAGCCAGCCAGTCCCAAGACCGGGTGGCACGTCCCGGGCTCTCCTCCCCAGGGTCCGCGCTCCAGGGCACCCTCGAGCTCACCCAGTGCCTGGATCTCCATCTCCTCAGGTCCCAGCCAGGAGAGTCCTAGTCAGGGGCGCACGACGGGCACCCGCCCAGAGGCACAAGTTGCTATCTCTTTGTCCGGACCCCCTGGGCTGAGCCCGGGCGGACAGCGCCCCGGAGCGAACCCCGACCCGCAGCTGCCGGCGGCTCCGGGGCGCCCCTCGGCTCCTCCCAGCTCCTGGCCGGTAGCACACCCCCGGCGGCGCCGGGAAGAGGCGCGGGGTGCTTACCTCTCCGCCGCGAAGTGCCCGGGCGGCTTCCTCCCGGTGTAGCTTCGGGCCGGGGCCCCGGGCAGCAGGAGCGCGACGCAGGCGGCTCGGAGGAGCAGTCCGGCCCACATGACCGGCGGCGGCGGGTCCCCCGGGCTGGGCTCGGCTCCGGCGCCGCGCGCGGGGGAGGGGGCTGCTGGCCCTCGCCCCTCCTCCTGGCGCCGCGGGGAGCGAACCAGCGATCCCCGAGCTGGCACGCGGAGCGGAGCGGGGGGCTGGGGACGCCGAGAGGAGGGGCCGGGACCGCGAGGGACGCGGCGGCCGGCTGGGGGTGGTCTCCAGCACCTCGGAGTGAAACACACAAAAGGTAGCGCCGCCCGCCCGCCAGTGCCTCTCCCGGGGCCGCGGAGCCTGGGGTGGGAGTAAAGATCAGAGACCCCTGGGGGCGGGGTTTCGCCCTCGGCCCACACCCCCTACCCGGCTTTGGGAGTCGGCTTCCTGCGAAGGGCTGAGGGCGTCAGACTGAGGCCCTGAGAGGAAAGAGACTTCGGGAGCAAGCTAGCGCCAGAGGCTGCGCTCCCAGGGCATTGCCCGCCTCGGTGGAACCCCAGACGTCTGTGATGTCAGGTGAGAATCGTGGAAATCTGAATCCAGGACGCTGGGTCGCTGCGCCGCTGGGCAGTTCTAGGCCTGCCTCCGCCTGCAGGTCTGCACCCTAACCCAAGTGCGTGGATCGGTGGGTCCAACCGCTCCCTGGCTAGGGGGCAGCAGCCGGTCTCGTAGCCACAGGCTCCCCTGGGCACCCAGAGGGCAGAGAGAGGCCTGGCCTCCCGCCGACTAGTTGGAGGCGAGGAAGCAGTGGAGCGGCAGAAGCAGAGCTGGAAGGCATCCCCTTTGCCCCTTCTGCCGCCGCCCCAGGCCAGGCTCAGAGATGGGTGGACTGCAGAGGGATTGAGGGATTCTGCTTTTATGTCCATTCTGAGTCCTAAGGACTCCCAGACTCTTCCAAGATCTTTCCTTCCTGCCTCAAACATCCAAAGGCTGCACTTTCCCCCTTCCCCACTAGACCACCACTCAGTGTCAAATAGGTGCTCCTTCTTCCTGGCCCTAGGAGCTAGCTACCCGCACATTTTCAACATGGTTATTCAGGACAAAAGTGACCTTTTACATGGCTGTCGTCTCTCATGCTATCTTCTTTCTCCCACACTCCAGCACACCTCGGCTACCTCCACTCTTAACTATTAATACTACTTTTTGGAGTCCCAGCCCCTCCACCTCACCCGGTAAAACTCATTCTCTGGTAAGGTTTGCTCCATATTGCTCAAGGAGCAGCTGGAATAGAAAATGCCACTTTGTGCTTAAACACCTAACCCTAGGGAGGCATTCAGGATACTTACTATATAGTAAATTGCTGTTGGTAAATCTCTTAAACAACTGCCCCTGGCATTTCTTTCACTTTCCCATAAATTTCGTGACCTTATGGCATTCACCTTGCTCCTTCTACCAAATTTGCTCCTTTAGTTTGTTTTTTGCTGCTTTTTCTTGTCTTTTTGTTTGACCCCAAGGCTTCTCAGTTTGGACTCTGAGTCTCTAACTTAATACCGCTCATCTTCAAGGACTAGTTTGGGCATATCGCTTAATTCAAGTTCCTCAGTGTTTCTTTCCTACTTCTGTGGCTTGTGGCTTCTCAGTAACAAAAGGGACCCTCCACTAAGGGTGGAGGATCCAAGTTGTTGTTGGCTGCAGAATGACGGCCTCTGGCTTGTGACCCTTCCAAATGGTCATGTGATGAGTCAGTATTTCTATTATTCTCCCAAAGGTCCCTTCATGCAGAGGCCTGGAGTGATGCTAGCTCATCAGCGCCTACATGGAATGGAGCTGCTCCAGCTGGCTAGAGCCACACTCCAAGACAACCTTTCACCCCGAAGAGGTGATTAATGGTTTTTAAGAAGGGGATGTGGAAGTATGGCAGCAGGATGTCAGTTTCCAAAGGGTTGCTGGAATTCAATCCCAAGTGAATATACCCAAGATTATAGGAAAACAAAAAAAGCAAAACATTGCAAGGACTCCACAAGCTTCCAAATTCAAGACTGAAGCCACTGGTAACAACATTCTACTCAAAGCAGCAGGTCTCAGTGGCTGCAGGTCAGACTGCGAAGAGCGCACCCGAGTAATAATCTCATTTTGCCTTTCTGATCAAGGCACCTTAGAGTCAATGCTCCCATCTAGGATTAAATTTTACAAGTAATCACAATCTGGAGACTGTTGCTTGCTTGCTTCATTAAAGCTGGTCTCTGGCAGGCCTTTTTCAAACTCAAACCATGACTTTTAGAATTCAAATCACAGTGTTGAGTTTCAAGTTCAAACTGTGGTTTTTGAGCTGCTGATTATTTTTTCTCTGAAGACCCTTATCCCCCACCCTCAGAAATCCCAGGAGTATAAGGGGAAAAGAAGGGTAATAAAACACAAAGAATTTCTCCAGGGAAGGAAACTTACTCCAGAAGACCCCTGAAGCAAGGATGCTTCCTTGCTTTTTTCCTTTTAAGCTAGAATCTCTCAAAACCACTGTTTGAACTTGAAACCACAACTTTCCTGACACGGTATCATAGGCTAGTCTTAAAGGAGCCAGCCAATATGCCTAGGATCAACCCTACGCCACGGTTGGGACAGAGCAGACTTTATTCCCACTGGATCACCAGTAGAAATATGGGCTCAGACGCTCTGACCCACTGAGCTGAAAGAAGACAGGCTTTGTTTGCTGGACAGAGGGTGAACCCCAAATGTGCCCTACTCCTGTCATTTTCAAACTAAAAGCAGCAAAGCTTCACTTGATTAGACCAGAGGAAATAAAATGAGAATCCAAAGGGCATGTGGCAACAGGAAGCTGGGAGGTACATGAGGAGCCACTTGGTGGCCCGGGGCTAACTGACTGGACACTGCACACAGAGCTGGCTGTAAAGTGAGATCAGGAAAGGCAGCCCAAGCAACCCCTAGGCACGGCAGCTTGCTAGCAGATGCAACTGACAATCAGTGTTCTTGAGTCAAGGGCAACAGAAAGACTGAATTTCCAAACCTGACACTCACCATCCTTGAGATCCCACCAAAAACAATCATATGACAAAGGAGAGGTACAGATGTCATTTCACTACTTGAGAGAGTTGTTCTAATAGCAAGGACAAGTGATTGCAGCAGCTGCCGTACAGTGGGGACACCGCCAAAGTTTGCAGTGAATTGGATATAGCATACCTGGGATGCTGCATAGCTGGGCAGGGAGAAGAAAAGCCAAAACAAATGTACTCTTCTTCTCAGATTCTACTTTATTTGGTAAAACTCAGGAACTAACAACCAATTCACATCCCCCCACCTCCTTCTCTCTGAAGAAGGCAGTTTGCAGAGACAAAGAGCTGTGGCTTGGGGATCACCCACCATCTCCAGGTTTTATGCTCAGGCAGCCCACGGCCCGGTAACCCAACGCTCTCAGAGGCAACAGAAGAAAAGTAAAAGGAAGGTTTCACTTCAAGACAGCGAAGCCCTCCCAACCCTCTTTCCTACTAAAGGCAACCTCCCCACACCCCCAACCTAAATAAAAAGATAGCAGAGGACAATGCATGAGTGTGAAATACACACACGCACACACATAGCTTCCTTTCAGCCAAAGAGCCGCAAATTCCCTCCCTGGAAAGAGAACAACTGGCAACACCAATCCAGGCTTGGTGGTCCAAGGTGATGGCTGGAATCATTTGAGACTGGTCAAAATCCAGGGAGAAAATGGTTCACCTTTAGCCCATTCCCAGGTCTCTGGTGAACTGGTTTTAGTTCTAAGAAAGCCCCATTTCCACACAGGTGAACTGTGGCTTTGGGGCAGCTGGCTTAGGGAAAAGCCCCTCCCCCACATGGCCCAGAAGACAATGGTGGGAGAGGAGGGGGAGGGCAGCAGGGCGAAGCCTTTGGGGAAGGTCAGAAAAGGGTACCCTTGCCCTTGGCTAATGGATCCGAGTTAGCTCCTCCACAACCTTGATGAGGTCATCTGCGGTGGCCTCTCGCTTCATACCACTGCCATCGTCATACTGCAACGAGAAAAGGGGCAGGACAGTGAGGGCCAGGAGGGTACTCTCCCTCAGCTGGGGAAGGGGATGCCCACAGCGATGGAGGGACATGGCTCCCCCACTGCCACAGCAGGGAGAAAGGGCTCACCAGAAGCCCACACCTCCCCGCTTGGTAGCACAGGTCTCCTGAGGCAAGGCTGGCTCGTGGGCCACCCCCTGGCCTACATTTCTCCCTCTTCAAGGATGTTCCCCAGAGGTACCATCTCCAGTGAGCAATATTCCAAACTGCAGAATTGTGGAAATCCCTCCTCCCTGTAGGATCCTGACCCTGCCTTCCCCCTTTGGGTCTTGCCAGAGATCCCAAATGTGCCCATGTTGGTAAGGACAGAGGTTAGCATGGGTAGGGTTCCTGGGTACCCACGAGCTCATCCACATACGTCTCCTTTCCCTCAGACTCCACCTTCCCACCTGGTAAGGATCATAAAGGGCCACAGAGGGCCAATGGCACCTTACAACTGAGCAGGAGAGGTACCCAGAGCTTTCAGGGTCTCCTAGCATGCTGCAACCTGCGATGACTTATCTGACTGGCCCAGGGCTGAGCACCACACGGCTCACCTGTAGGTTTGCCACAACCTCCTGCATCTTGGGGCGGCTGATATCCAGGAAACTCTCAATCAAGTCGCCGTCAATGAAGCCTGTGGCCGGTTCTGTCTTCCGCTCAGTGTGAAAGGATCTCCAGGTAGACGGACAAGTTAAGGAATGTGTGCTTACTGGGAAACAACCTTTCTCAGTCATCCCCACCTCTGAACAAGACCCAAGTCTAAAGCAATCAGGGTTAGAATAGGAAACGACAGTTTCAACTAAAAATCACATTGCTTTTTGGACATTTTTAGAATTATAAGAAATATAAAATTATTATATTGAGAATTAGTTCTCAATTGGGGTAATCTTCAAAATACTGCTTTTAAAAATCTACATCGGATTCTACTAGTGTGAAGCCTGGGCATGTCTGGGTATTTTTAAAAAGTGCTCTAGGCCGGGCGCGGTGGCTCACGCCTGTAATCCTAGCACTCTGGGAGGCTGAGGCAGATGGATCGCTCAAGGTCAGGAAGTCAAGACCAGCCTAAGCAAGATCGAGACCCCGTCTCTACTAAAAATAGAAAGAAATTATCTGGACAATGAAAAACATATATATAGAAAAAATTAGCCGGCATGGTGGCGTATGCCTGTAGTCCCAGCTACTTGGGAGGCTGAGGCAGAAGGATTGCTTGAGCCCAGGGGTTTGAGGTTGCTGTGAGCTAGGCTGACGCCACGGCACTCTAGCCCAGGCAACACAGTGAGACTCTGTCTCAAAAAAAAATAAAAAGTGCTCTAGATGAAGCTGATGCACAAGAACCACTCATCTGAGTCTAGCCTCAAAGCCTCATGGATGAATAAACTTAGGCTCAGCGAGCCAAGGGGCTGCCAAAGGTCCTGCCAGTTAGCAAAGAAGCAAGACATCAGCCCATTAGCCACCCCCTGGCTAGAGCTGGGTCAGACTCCCAGGGAGTCCCTGCCTGGGAAGGACTCTTTGTATCTCCCATAGCAAACAAACTTCCAGTAGCACTTGGGTTCTGGATGTCCCAGCACGGCTGATTCTTGAGCTTCCAGCATTTTCTTCGTCCCTTTTCCCTTGTTCCTCTGGTAGTGTCTCTAGCCTCACACTGCTGCCCCCAACCTAGGAGAAAGGATGTTCTCCTATGTCATGATCTGAACTTACATTTGAATTCTGGTGGCAGGTACACTAAAAGCCCTGACTTCAGCATTACAGAATTCATCCATGTAACAAAAAACAATTGTATTGAATGTTTGAAATGTATTGAAATAAAAAATATAAATAAATAATCAAATAAACTTATGTTTGAAATGCAACACCAAGAAGGCCAGAAGCAGACACATTTCAGGGACATAAATGCACATTTCCAAGACGGACCAGTTGAAGCCGGGTGGTAAGTACATGGGAATTCATTATGCCATTCTCTCTACTATGCTGTATGTTTGAAATTTTCCACATAAAAAAGTTAGAATGACATTAAAAAAAAAAAAACCTGATCCATACAGGAATCTAGTGAAAACATTTTGGATAGCAGTTTCGCAAAGCAATTTAGGGTAATGTGGCTCTCTGCCGTGGCAGGATGTGCTTCCCAGCAACGGGACAGCTCTGGGAAAGATATAAGGAGTGTTCAATCTTGCCCACACTTTTGATGACTTTGTTGAGTCGATTCTGCATGTCCAACAGGAGGTTGTACCAGCTCTCTGACAGTGAAGTCACCAGGCCTGAAGAAGCGAAGGAGGCAGTGAGCTGCAGAGCTCCAGAGCCCACAGCCCCGGGAAGCACCAGCAGGAGGGATGAGCTTGCTGCAGCCTCGGCGAGTAACCTCCCACTGGCCTCCCATGTCTTGTCCACCTGTTCTCCCTGGTTCCTCACAACGGTGATCTCCGGAAGGAGGCCCAGGGGGCTGTGCCCTGCGGTGGGGGGGTTAACCTTACCGATCATGCCGTTGACCGTGCCGAACAGCACGGAGCCTTGTGTGGGGGTGGACGTCTCGCCCAGATTCTGCATGACCAGAGAGCCGTGGCAAAAGACGTTGACAAACTCGCCCAGGTGGAAGAGACCAACCTCCTGAAGGTGTTGCCGCTCCTCATCAGTGGTGGCAGCGCTGAAAGGCAGCGAGAAAGTCACTCCCTGATCCTCCTGGTCTCCATGGGGCCCTGACAGACGACCACGTGCAGGGGACACCACGTGCTGAGCTTCCCTGGGGAGCCCACACACCCCAGAGCAGGGGAGCCAATCTCCAGAGGCTGACTTGCGTGACCTTTCCTTCTCTCGTGAAGAAAAGGCTACCTCTATGAAGAGGAGCTCCCGAACCTGCTGTAGATCCCCACGTTCTCGACACCCCAGACCCAGGAGCTCCAGCCCCTCCCCACCATCCCCAGAGCTGGTCACGCACCTGTCCTTCTGACACACAAACAAGTTAAAGGCATTTTCAGCCCCCAGGAAATTGTCATCATCCAAGATTTCCACAGCACTCATCCAGTTGGGATTAAAGTCTCGAGCAATCTTAAAATAGATAAGGTGCAACAAGAAAATACAATCAGCTGTTTGCATGGAATCCAGTTCTGGGACTTGTCTTTTTTTCAGTCAGAAGCCAAGACCCCTACCCTACAGAAGATGCAGCTCTGTTTAAAAACTGTCATGCTAGAAGGATTCTCCCCCAAAATCTCTGGCCTACGTAGCCCATTTGGTTGCAATTGCCCAGAGATGAAGCCTACTCAGAGTTCAGGTTGGGGAGTCTCTAAAAATATGTAATCTGTGCAGAATGTATGCTACAGGGAAATTCTGCCCCCGCTGGGCTTGATTACCCACCACCAGAGAAACACTTGCAGGGATCATGGCTTAAGCAAGACATTGGTCCCTCATCCCCTCACTACCTCTTCGAAGTTTCCTTCCATGGGCTTATAGGCCAGCAGCAGCACTGAGCGCATGAGGTCGCCCACCAGGATGAAGTCTCCCTTGGTCTTCAGGTAGAGGGCCATGATGTTGTTGTAGTGATTGCACTCGGTGCGCAGCTCCTTTTCTGTTGTCCACTCGTAAAGCCGCACCTAGAAGGGGGGCATGTTGTTTCTCCCAGCCTAAGGGGTCGGAGTCCTCTCAGAGACTGTTGCCCATTCCCCAATCCTCCATCTGCAGTACAGCTTCCCAAAGTGCAATGTGGGGTGGGAAATGGTCTTGTGTTTATGCGGGTGAACATTTTTTTTTTTTTTTTTTTTTGAGACAGAGTCTCACTCTCTTGCCTGGGGCGAGTGCCGTGGCATCAGCCTAGCTCACAGCAACCTCAAACTCCTGGGCTCAAGCGATCCTACTGTCTCAGCCTCCCGAGTAGCTGGGACTACAGGCATG